>MJUU01006675.1:89112-122647 GCA_002080025.1 Modiolus philippinarum | reverse complement strand
TGATTTGACATTACCGGTTTCGACTTTACCCTGTATTGACCCACTGACAGTGTGACGGGTGCTGTGCACAGAGCAGGACATGCTTACCCTTTCGGGGCACCTGATGTCACTCTTGTTTATTGAGAGTTCACACTGTTAGTGCTTTAGTTTTTTGTGTTGTATATGTAACGTTTGTGTGTTTTGTGGGCATGTGGTGTCTTTGGTCTTCCGTCTTTTGGTGTTCTTGCTTTTGCCTTGTCTCTGGACTTTGATTTGTGTAATCTTGTGCTTTGTTCCTTCGGTATTCTACTGCCGTTGTTTTGATAACTTACTTCCTTAAACAGCTAAGAGGGCCAAACAAATGTGCAAATTACCTAAGATTTTTGTTTTGCGTCAGATTTTGATGGGATTTTTGTTCCTTTTTAGCTTTGGCATATTGCTCATACGTTTCCGAGCTATTAGGTGTCAGTGGCAACAAATTGGCAATTTTTCAAAATATGTAAATTTTTTTAACAGTTTTAATGGTGTTTGTATTTCCTGATTCCTTTTAACATCAGGATTAAGTAATATGTTGATTGACTACCCCTTACAGTTCAGAGGTACAAGGGGTCAAACTTTTGATTGGATTTTCTCCCATTGGATTCCTCTTCATTAGAGTTTGCCAACTTGTTTAAAGCAACATCTTTACTATGTCCATAGTCATTTTGTGTCAACAACTTGTTACCTTGGTAATGATTCAGGCCATGTTTTGTTAAAATTGCTTTTGTTGTAACAGAATATTAACAATGACAGTTACCAAGTAATGGCAATTGTTCACATGGAACTTAAGGCCAGGTTCATACTGTAATGACAAGGTATGTTTTGCATTCACTCGTAAAAGCAGTAGCGAATAGCATCAAGCCAACTCGACATTTCAACATAAACAGGTATATAGTTTTAGCATTATTTGACAAAAGATTTAATCTTAACAACAGGTTTGAATGAAAAATGATTATTTTGTATTAAGTTCTTTATTACCACTGAGCTGATGCATCTGCAGGTGGACTGTTGGTCCCTAGGTGTAATCAATCATCATCCAAATAATTCGGTACATATAAGATGTCTAGAAAGAACATTTCTATTTAGCAAATTATAATATTTATTTTGTATAAAACTTAAGGGCATTTCTCTGTTCTAGCTTATTTTGGCATTTACTTTAGATCTTACTGGTTATCATCTTCCTAATTCAAGTGTTCGATGTCCGTGTCCTTCCAAAGCCATTGACAGATTTGGCTTATTTCTCTTGCTTGTCTTCTCTAGACCAGAAGCAAACTTACAAGCCAACTAAATCAATCGAAATTCGTTAAGACAGATTTTGATCGATTCTTCTAGTTGCATTTGATCAAGAGAAGTAACTAAGGAAATATAAATGATATCTGTCATAATCTCAATCGTTCATTCGATTGCTTCTTGTGTAGAGAACCAGCACAGAAACTACAAATGAAATCTGTCAAGGGTTTGTGGGGAAGGACATGGATCTCAAATACTTGACTAGGGAAGATGACTGGTTATATGCCCTTCTGTCAAGGGTTTGAGGGGAAGGACATGGATCTCAAATACTTGACTAGGGAAGATGACTGGTTATATGTCCTTCTGTCAAGGGTTTGTGGGGTAGGAAATGGATCTCAAATACTTGACTAGGGAAGATGACTGGTTATATGTCCTTCTGTCAAGGGTTTGTGGGGAAGGCATGGATCTCAAATACTTGATTAGGGAAGATGACTGGTTATATGCCCTTCTGTCAAGGGTTTGTGGGGAAGGACATGGATCTCAAATACTTGACTAGGGAAGATGACTGGTTATATGTCCTTCTGTCAAGGGTTTGTGGGGAAGGACATGGATCTCAAATACTTGACTAGGGAAGATGACTGGTTATATGTCCTTTATCAGCTGATATACATTTTTGGTTTAAGGATTCCTAATGCATTGATTTTATCGCCACTGAAGAGACATAAATTGGTAAAATGGCCATCTGCAGATACTAAACTGAAATTTCTGTATTTAGTCATTTATTACCACTGGGCCGATGCCTCTATTTATGGACTGTTAGTCCCCTAGGGTATTTACTAATCCAGTCGTCAGTACTTCTTTGCTGGTCTGAAAAACTAATTTTATCTAGAAAAAATTGCAATATTTAGATTTTTGAAATTTTGTTATGGTTTAAGGAATACATCCCTCTTGCAAAGCTCTGTCCTAAATTGATTTTATTTATCCATTAATCTTAGTGTTTATTCGCCGTCAATCAGTTTTTATAAGTACATGTTTGGTGTAAGACTTTGAGTTGATTTACACTGAAGAGACATAAGTTGTGGCCATCTATAGAAACTTTAAAAGTAAATTTGGTATTTGGTTATACTTTCATTTGATATATATTGCACTGTAAAGTGTTATCTCCAGTCTTCATTGTTCACATTTAATGAATAATAATACTAGTGACACAATTCAAAGCTAGCTTTTTTGTTGTGTTTGTAGTGTAAGTTAATATTAATATTTCATTGTGGTGTTTAGCACCACTGTTGATGTGTAATTATTATATACACTGTTGATGTAATTATTATATAATTACTGTTTAAGTCATTGATATTGTATTGTGATGTAAGCACCACTGCTGATATAACTGTTGACTAAGTAATTAGAAAACATTCGATGCAATTCTTTTATTGCAATTTGCTCACTATTCTACATTTTTTTTAATTAAATTCGGCAAGTCCATTAACGTAGCTTTTTTCTTCATTTCAGTCTGACCTTTTATTTTTTTATCGGAGGCTCATCAGTTGGACATTTGCATTTTTTCTCTTCCGTAATAGTGACATATCCACTCTCTTTGTCATATTCTATCTTTGCACAGTCGTTAAACTTATTACCAATGAACAATCTCTTACGTAGTATTCTATTGTCTTGATCAAATGAGGCTAAAACAGCAGGTATTCCAAACACATCCTCTGACATGGCCACATGATATTTACATTTATTATTAAATTTAGATCTATAGAAACAGTGCCCTTTCATTGTTACACGATTGAGACATTTCTGTGTGGTTTCTTTGATGTCACATAAATCACCAGCTGAAATGAATAAAATGTTAAGTAAATATGTTGTATACTGCTATAGATACAATAAAATAGTTAAATTGTTTGTTTGAATGGAATGTATAATGATAAAATTAATTTCTACTGGGTATTAAACTATGTGTAGTGTGTTTTCTTTTGTTTTGTTTGGGGTTTTGGAATGTTACGATTCCTTATTCAGCCTAAAGTCTAACAAACCAGGAGTGATTTTTGTTGGTTTTGGAATGTTACGATTCCTCATTCAACCTGAAGTCCAGCAAACCAGGAGTGATTTTTTAATTTTCTGTTGACAAGACATAATTAATATAATTAAATTTTCATTTTGTGAATGCTACAATTACTGTAATATACTGGCACTTGTGTTGTCGTGTAAATATGCATTATATTGTTTATTACTGTTCATGTGAATTAGTACATTCTTTTTCATTTGTTATACATTTCTGTTAGTCCCCGAGGGTATTCACCAGCCCAGTAGTCAGTACTTCGGTGCTGACCCGAAAGCCGATTATTTTTGAAACCTTCCAATATCTAAAATTTTGTAAATTGTATTGAAAACTAAGGAGTATCTCCCTCATGCAAAGCTCTGTCCTTAGCTGATTTTGGCTTTAAATTTAGATCACTTTGGTTATTTGTTCTCTATCAGTTTTTAAACATCTTTGAGTTTATGGTCTTCCAAACGTTTAGATTTTATCTGCACTGATGAGACATAAGTTGTCGAAATGCGCATATGCAGAAAGTAAATTCACAGTGACTTCGGTATTTAGTTATTCTTTCCAGTGTAGAAGTTTAACAGCTATGGTATTTTTGGCACACTATGTATGTTTATGTAGTTAGCAATAATCAGCTATAGATCTAGTACAGTTATACTGTAGATGTAAATAGTTTCTTGCAAGTGAATGTTGTTATACAGCTATGTAATGAAAAACAAATAATTATTCTATTGGATTTGGTATAGGATAAACTGACTTGCAAAACTACAGTTCATTAGATGATAATGTACTAGACCAAAATACCTTGCTACTTGGTTGGTGAAAACTTTTGGCCTAATAAAACTTAATCCAACTTTTGGGAGTAATATGCCTTGCAAACATTTCCCAATTACATGTACTTTAGATAGTTCAACACTAATACTAGGCACATTTCATTTGCGCATATTGCAAAACACAAATCAGATGTGGAATTCATTTCAAGTTTCAAAACGGAATATAATTTTTACGCCTTTTCATTGCAATGTCATAGTTAATCGAAAAATATGCAAGACTCCCAAACATTGACCAATACCAAAATACTTGGCTTCTAGGCTAGTGATATCCCTTAGGACCCATAAAACAGCGAATCAATACTTAAGTACATTGCTATGTTGGCAGAAAAGTAGAAATTAAGTGCTAAAATGATTAAGATGACTTACGAGAACATGTGTCATAACCATTTCCTTGGAACCCCTTCAGACAAACACAGGATCTTTCTCCATTATACAAAGAACAAGTAGCTTCCCTAGCACACTGTATACCAGTAACTTCTATCTTGGCCTTCTTCTTACCAGCAACACATGTTTTCCTAGATGTACAATCACCAGAGACTACAGATTGCCCAAGCTGAAATAAAATTTTATATAATACCATCGAAGTCTACTGATTTTCCAAGCTGAAACAAAATTTTATTTTTATTTTAATTATCTGTTGTCTTATCTGTCTTCTCTCACTTATGTATTATTTTATTTTATCTTCTTGTACACTCTATGTGTCTTAGGTTTTGATAAAGCATTTTGAATTGAATTTGAATATATTTTTTGAAAACCATTTTTAATCTAAATATTATCTTTTGATAATTTGATAGCCTTAACTGGCTTGCGTCAAGGGTTACATTCGCTATTCGTTTTTCACTTATCTATGTATCTTTTTATATTCTAGGTATGTGTTTGTAAATTCTGGGCATAGGTTGATGGTTTGATGGGTTTATGGTCAGATATTTTAGTTTTCTGGGTATAGGTTTTTGTATTGTATATAAATATTGAAATAATTTTGAAAGTTAATGAAATTTGCTAGCTACTAAAAATGTTTCTGAAATAATTACATTCATTCTGCTTCGTATGGAAATCCACGTATTTGATTGGTTACGAGTACTTCCGATCATTTCCGTAACTGTGCTTTATCAGTCAGTAAAACTACAGCAGCACGTGACTCCTTGACGACGACAAAAGTAAACAAAGACGGCGGAGTAATCTAAACTAGGAAATGGTGCATCATCCACGAATTTCATTACGTTATCTAGCGTTAAAGACTTGCATTCCATTTACGGAATGTAATAATAAGTATTGAATGCAATATTTTGTAGTTTTATTGTCGTGTAAAAGGGTGGACCGTAGCACATTTTTCACATGAAGCGCTAGCGCGCTTCATTCAAAATGTGCTACGGTCCACCCTTTTACACTCCAATAAAACTACAAAATATTGCATTCAATTCTTAAAATAAACATCACAAGACAAGAATAAAAGTAACAACCCAAAGGGACTATAGAAATAATCAATCTAAAAATTTGGCAATATATACTTATCACACATCAAGACAAAAAGAAACAAAATTGGACATGTAAAGTGCTAATGCATTGAGCCCCCTTCCTTATCAGGGGTATGAGCTCTGTAAGGGTAACTGTGCTTGGAATCCACTTTACTGTTGATGAAAAGTGAGTGTTAAATCATCTGGTAGAAAAGTATAGATCTATTGAAAAAAATCTGATCAATTGTGAAGGAAACTATTAAATCATGAAAAACAATACAACATCTCCTTCGTTGAACGTAATTCTAGCACAGATGTTTTTTAACTAGGGAAGGGGAATGGAGCACATTAGAATAAATAAAAAATATAATCAATTAAAATTGACATTTGGAAAAATTTATGATTCATTTATACTGAACAACTTCATATATATACAATAAAACAAGAAGGTTCATCGTATCAAGCCTAAAATACCAGTGACCATGATTTATGTTTCACACTGTTTCATAGTAGCCACAATGTGTACTGAAACTCTATAATTGAACTAACCAAGTTTATAATATTTACCTTGAAGTAGCGTCCATCATCCTGACAGCCACAGTTGGGATACTTTCTTCTTTTGTATTTCACACATACATCCCCACTTCTTATATATCGCTTTTTACATGCACATGTCTCGATTTTTGGCAAGACACATTCTTTCCCCGCTTTCCGTGATGCACAAGTATTTTGACAAGCAACACCTTTGTATGAATATTTCTCATTTTTGGGACATTTTTTTCCTGTAAAATAGAACAAATTTATATGAATAGTTCTTATTCTATTCTTGGGACACTTTTTCCCTGTGAAGGAGAACAAATTTGCATGCATTTCTCATTTTTGTGACATTTTTAACTAGAACAAATCTGTTTGAAAATTTCTCATTTTGTGACATTTTATTCCATGTGAAGGAGAAAAAATTTGTATGAACATTTCTCATTTTTGGGACATTTTCCCTATGAAGTAGAACATAATTTGTATGAATATTTCGATTTTTTAAAAAATTTTCCCTATGAAGTAGAACAAATTCATAAGAATATTTTTAATTTTTGGGATACTTTTTCGCTTTGAGGTACATAATGGTTGTTCATCTTCGTGCAGTGTTCCAGCTAGGATTTAAAAAGGGCAGGAAGCCAACCCTGAAAAGAGCACTTTAGCGCGCTGATTGAAAACTGAAAAAGGGCACTTTCGGGCGCTGATAAATAATTAAATAAATATAGTCTCTAACATTGTTTCCAGTTTATTACGTATACTTCTCACATTGAAATAGTTAAAGGAGAAGGATCGATAAGCCCCATTATTGGCCCCAAATATCCACTTAGAATTACTTTTCTGATCAAGTGATGTTTAAATGAATATTTATATTACTAAATAGTTGCTCTAACACGCATTACATGTTTTTTTGTATTATAAGTTCCGCGTTGTACAAATGTGACGCAGCAAAATTGCCTTATGACATCAAACTATGCAAATTTTGTCGAAATCAAAGATTTTTTAGACAATTTTCTTACTTTTAACATTGGGCACATCGGAACAACACAAAAATATTTAAAGGCATGAAAGGTATTATAATGATACAACTTTCTGCAAAATATTTTCTTGTTGTTCGCATGTGCCCACTTTCGTTTTGAATAAAAACCATACAAAATTTTGAGATTTTTAAGAAAATTATCATGTTTTCTATAAAAAGCCTGATTTCAACATTTGTTTTCTATGTAACTCATAATAATTTAGATGTTTATGAATTTAAATAATTGAAAGGCATCTACAGAAATAATATTTCAGAAAAATATAGGGTTGTACGACATTGTCTTAATTTTGGGCCAGATTCATATCTTATTGACCCTACTCCTTTTCACATTTTAAAGTTCGAGGTTTATCCAAGAACTTTAAAATGTGAAAATTTAACTATCGAGATGTGAGAAATTATCGTAATAAACCGGAAAACAATGTTAGAGATTTTTTCTCTAATTCCTACTCAATTTATTTGACGTAAAGCGATCTCCGTAGTCTACAGTCTCAAGTATGCCGCCATTTTGTTGCTATAATCGTTGCTATGTGTATCATTGCGCCTTTCATTGTCATATTATCGATAAATTCAGATATCTTAGTCATAAAATGTAAAAATCAATTCACTAGACAATGATGCAGGTGTTAATTTCATCAACATCCGGTTGCACTATTTCTAGAAACTGACACGAGACAACCAATCAGCAAGTGAGATCAATGTCTAAACATGTTGATTATTAAGTTCATCTAACATCATTTGGGAAGTATTTATTTTGAACAAGAATTAGAGAAAAGCTAGTCATGCATTGGCTTTATAATTTCAACAGTTATACAAACATTTTGATACAGCCAAAGTTAACTATTTAAGGTAGTATTGAATTTTTCTGTCTTTGGCAATGAATAATTTTGTAGCAACAAACTATGTAACAGATCAAACATCCAATATATTTCAATAATTCACATGGCACAGTCACCTACCACCAGTCTTCATGGTTGATGATACAGGTTGAGTCTATTATCTCAGGAATTTTATTTTTAAGTAAAACTGTTTGATGCTCTTTTCTATTGGATATCCTCACATTAATACTCTGAATTTAACACAGAGTACTGTTATGTGGTAGAAATGACCAATGAATTGCCAGCAATAATGAAAAAACAAAATTGGCTCAAATTAACTTTTAATCAGACGAAAAATAATTATTTTACAAATTAAATACAATATATAACTTATCTGACAATAATGAAGTCCAAGTAATAATCCAAACGAATAGTTCACTTAATTCCATCAATAAATGTCCAATAGAATAGTCCTTATAATCCTCACTAAATAGTTGATAATAGATTCACAATAATTGATGTCGATTTCCAATACGAAAGATGTGCGTGATAATCCTATATAAACTTATTAATCCTGTATAAACTTATTAAACTGACTGACTTAACCCTTTTCAGCTACCTCATATAAATACATTTATTATTTCTAGAAAAATCTATCCACAAGATATAACTAGAACATTCTAATCAACTGACAATCACATGACTAGAATGATTATGTAAGGAAAGCATCTAGAAAATTCTATGTGTTAAATATTATATTTAAATTCTAGAAATTTCTATATGTTCTAAGGTGAAATAACCTTGACCCTTGTTTATTGTAAACAAGTTACATAACTAGGCCAAACAAATTACATAATATTAAGGCCGTACAAAATAAAAACAATGAATAAAATGCATTATAGAATATTTACAACATTTAATTACCTATAACACCTCCCCCAAAGACAATGTTTGAATGCAATGAAAAACATTTAAAATAAACAATGAGGTGTTACGAAATTTATCAAACTCTTGACAATGCGTCTGCAATGACATTATCTTTTCCTTTAATATGTCTTATGTCTAGATTAAAACCTTGTAAAGTCAAACTTTTGATTTTTATCTTTCATTTTATGAATAAATTTAAGAGGGTTGTGATCAGTATATACAATGATAGGCTGAANGGAAAGCATCTAGAAAATTCTATGTGTTAAATATTATATTTAAATTCTAGAAATTTCTATATGTTCTAAGGTGAAATAACCTTGACCCTTGTTTATTGTAAACAAGTTACATAACTAGGCCAAACAAATTACATAATATTAAGGCCGTACAAAATAAAAACAATGAATAAAATGCATTATAGAATATTTACAACATTTAATTTCCTATAAAAGTACTTATACTTTGCCTTAAATTACAAATTGTTTCAAATAAAATAAAATTACTAAACTGATTTATTCATATGTATATTTTTAATCTTATTTCAATTGGTATATTAAAATTTTTAAATTTGCAACTATTCATACAATTTTAGTTAAATCCAATAAAAATATTCTATAAAGTGATGTAACTTTTAATTTCCAAAGAATTTATACATAAATTTCAATTAAAATTAACACCAAAACGTTTCTCTTGGTAGAAGTTCTACACATTATTAGGGGACATAATTCAGCATATAAATTGCATAATTAAACCATTAGTTTTGACCTCATTTTTTCGTTTTCCACATTGATTTGTGAATATCAGGGTTTATATTCATTAAACTAACAGTTCATTGTCTATTTTGTGTATGATACATGTTCTAAATTCCTCAACTGGGCTTCCACATCACGTGTCGGTGTCAAACAACTTGACGATAATTAAATCATAGCCATGTTGCTGGAGGCTATAATTTGACACCTGTGATTATTGCCTGGCCATTGTAAAGAAATTATACAAACACAGTATATTAATTTCATTCAATTAAGAGTTTGATCACTTTGAAACACCTTAATTAGCCTGTGCCAATACTCAGGTAATTATCGCCAATGTAAACAGATCAATATTTAGTACGATGCATGTGCATGACGATACTAAGAAATGGTCGGGGAATAGGACAATGTAAAGGGGCATAAGGACGATGTAAAAAGGGCACAGGGCGGCACTGGATCATCTAAAAAGGGCACAGGGCGGCGTTTAGGAAAGGGCCGGCGGACCGCCCTGTGAAAACGATCTAGCTGGAACACTGTCGTGTGTGTGTCTTCATTTTTCTTTTCTGTGCCGTACTTATGTTGTGTCTCTGCATGTTTCTTTGTTGTTTCCAATGATGCAATTGTCCTTGGAACATTCGTTTGGATTGACGGTTCGGTTCTCACTTATTGTAAGAAAATTTCTCACTTTTGGAACACCTTTTCCTTGTGAAGTAGAACAAATTTCAATAAGGGTTTATGCATACAATTAAACCGAAAGACATTACTTGCTTCAAATAAATATAAAATGAATTGAACAATAACTTTGAACACAGATTCATGCATAAAAATATATCATTTGATTTCAAACAATGAATAAAGTTTGTATTGTAGCAAAATCTAAGCTGCAATGTGTATTCTAACAGGATTATTTTGGACTTCAAACAAAGTTTAATAGTCCCATGATAACTACTTCATCATCCCTTCAAATCTTTAAGTGATTTAGACAAGGAGTTCTGAGTTCAGAATTCCAAAGGGGGTGGGGATTTATAAAACAACTACAGTTGAATACCGAATAAAGCACAGGTTTACACAAATCAAAGTCCAGAGACAAGGCAAAAATAAGAACACTAGAAAACAGAAGACTAAATACACTACACAACCATAAAACACATGAATACCACAAGTACAGCACTTAAAACTCAAGCACTTACAGTGTGAACACTACAAAAATAGTGACAACAGGTACTCCAGAAAGGGTATACATACACCACCATCACACTGTCAGTGGTTCATCATCATCAGTAATGCCAAATCCAGGAGGACATGAATCCAACTTAAAATGTCTGTTTTCATTTGTTAATCCAACATTTCATATCCATCTATGATGTTTAGTGACAGCCATAGAATTTCTGAAGCGACGAAAGTAAGAAAAGCTCCACATAGCCCTGACTTAGCAGCTTCTGTGAAAGTAACAAACGCTGAACACATCACTGACTTAGCAGTTTCTGTGATAGTGTTTTTGTTCTTTTCACTGTATGAAATACAAGCTCTATAGTAATGAATAAGCTGTGTATTATACACCCTTGGGAGGTAGGTATATTGCTGTTACGAAAGGGAAAGTTCACAACTGGCAGGTCAAAATGTTCATGCTTGTCAGCCTCAATTTCAGACTTCTATGTTCATCAATGTAAAAACTGGAGGCTCAGGAATTGAGTCTGAATTGCTTATCTGACAAAATGCTTCTTATATAGCCAAATAAACTTATTATAAGCCTTAATACCAGAGGCTCGGGAACTGAGTCTGAATTGCTCATCTGACAAAACGCTTCTTATATAGCCATGTAAACTTAATATGAGCCCTAACACTAGAGGCTCAGGAACATATAGCCATGTAAATTTATTATTAGCCTTAACACCAGAGGCTCAGGGACTGAGTCTGAATCGCTCATCTGACAAAATGTTTCTTATATAAGTCATGTATACTTTCTTTTAGCCTTAACATAAGGGGACGACCATTTGATTCTGAGGAGATTATTTATTTTCAAAATTTTGCGGGCCAGAATATTTATTTTTCGCTGCTTCGCGGCGAAAATTTTTATTTTCAATAACATAATCGCATCGAATCTAAGTCAGATTATTTATTTTCGTCACGGAAATATGACATTTTGAAAGAAACCTTTTTTTCAGGTGTGGCAGAGGTCCTATGTGACGTAGAAAGAGCTGATGTACCTCGGTTACGAAGATTGATAAAAACTAAGCTCATACTTACTACAAAACCTTCGGGATCTCCACTTAATTCCACCATAACCAACACGATGACAAAATACAATTACAGCCTCTAAACTTTGACACACCACAGTTCCTCTGAATTTCTTTGGTGCAGAACAGAAATCTTCATAGCATCTATTCTTCACAATCTCAATAAGTTCTGGATGGGCAGCCGCACATTTTTTGAAATTTTTACTCTTAATTTTATTCAGAATAGTTCCACAATTTTTTCTGTACTTAGCTGTCTTTAACATTTTTTTACTACATTTTTTTACTGGTTTGGCTTCACACCTATAAAACATCATATATATATATACACACACATAAATACATGGACTTGCATGTATATGTATATATAAACATTTAAAGTGATACACTACAATATCAGATGATCAATCCAATCAGCTGAATTATATACCCTGCTAATATAATATAGATTTAATATCCTTTTAAATGAGTTGCAGATTAACAAACCACATTTACAAATGAGCTATTTTTGCACAGTGAACCTCTAAAATCAGTAAAATTTAAGTACCAGGTGCAATCGGTTCTTGGGAAAATCATCCTGTAAGTTTGGTTGGAATATGGCTTGCAGTATATGTGTGAACACATATTTCTTCCGCATAATATTTATTCTTACAGGAAAAAAGTATAATAATTAAATTTCCATAGTCAAAATATTATATAATCTTTGACCCCATCTTTCTTCCATGTTTATAATATTTCTTCTTACAAAAAGGTAAAACTATTATATAATAGATTTACATTAAAGTGATCAAGTTGTACCCACGTTTCACCTGAGTAATTTCTTCATTTCATTTATAACACAAACAATGGACGAAGAGGAGTACAACAAAATTTTCCAATATTTAAATGATGGAACATACTCAGCTGAAGGTAAGAATTTCTTATTTAATACTTTGATTTATAAATGTTAAAATGTACTCATCAAATAAATAATTGTAATGTTGGAACATTTTGAAGTTTCATCAAATTTTACTTATCATAAACTAAAACATATTTTCAGTAAACAAAAGGAGGCTTTGTAATGGTTTTTACAATAATTTACAATATAATACTATATCCAGCAGTATTTTATGCAGTGGTTAAAATAATGTATCTGGCGGTAATAATATTATACCCAGCAGTAATAATATTATATCCAGCGGTCATTATATAATATACTGTGGTAATAATATCCAGCAGTAATAATATTATATCTAGCAGTAATAATATTATATCCAGCGGTCATAATATTATATCCAGGTGTAATAATATTATATCCAGCGGTCATAATATTATATCTTGAGGTAATAATATTATATCCAGGAGTAATAATATTATATCCAGCGATCATAATATTATATCTTGAGGTGATAATATTTTATCAAGGAGTAATAATATTATATCCAGCGGTCATAATATTATATCTTGAGGTAATAATATTATATCCAGGAGTAATAATATCCAGCGGTCATAATATTATATCTTGAGGTAATAATATTATATCCAGGAGTATTAATATTATATCCAGCGGTCATAATATTATATCTTGAAATTTACTGTTCATTATGCAATTTGGGTATTTTTGTATTTTGAGACCATTATGCTGACGCAACTGCTGGTGGACCAGAGGTCCATAAGGGTATTTACCAGCCCAATAGTCGGACATGTCTGACATGAAAAATTTACCAGGTTGCATTTTTAGAATTTCACTGTTTTTATGCCCCGCCTATGATAGTAGGGGGCATATAGTGTTCGGGTCTGTCCGTCCGTCCGTTCGCCGTCCGTCCCAAGTTAGGTTTACCCTTAGGTTGAAGTTTTTTTTTCTGTGAAGGATGTATGCTATTATCATGAAACTTTGTATAAATACACATTAGTATATAATTAAACAAAAATAATAATAAAAATGTATCCCGGCTACCAACTTCATGCTTCACTGATCATGGAAAAAAGGGGGTAGTATGAGGTTTTCCCTTAGGTTGAAGTTTTTTTTCTGTGAAGGATCTATGCTATCATTCATCATGAAACTTTGTATAAATACATGTTAGGGTATAATTAAACAAAAATCATAATAAAAATTTATCCCGGCTACCAACTTCATGCTTCACCGATCTTAGATAAAAGGGGGTAGTATGAGGTTTACCCTTAGGTTGATTTTTTTTTTTCTGTGAAGGATGTATGCTATTAGTATGAAACTTTATATAAATACACATTAGGGTATAATTTAAAAAAAATCATAATAAAAATTTATCCAGGCTACCAAATCCGTGCTTGAATGATCATGAAATATAGCATTTTTCAAAAAAGTGCGAGGCGGGGAATTGTGTCCGGTAGACACATAGACTTATTCATTAATATTCTAACCCATTTTAAATACTGAGGCTTAATTTCATGTATTATGCTTAGTCCTTGGAACTGGATTTGGCCATATTTTTAAGATATTTTTGGTAATGAGGACTTCTTTTTTAACTACTTTTGGATTATGACGTTCCATATAAGTTGATTCATTTGCTGCTGATGAGACACCAAATTTTACAATATGCAATTTTATGCAACTTGGGCAATATTTTGCATTTTCAAAGAGTTCAGATAAACAAACCGAATTAACAAATGAGCTATTTTTAACTCAGTGAATCTCTAATCTCTAATCTGTAGAATCAAAATTTGATTTACCAGATGCTCAACAATACCAGGTGAATGACATATCCGGAAAGTTTGGTTGGAATCTGGCCTATACATTTGTGATGGAGTTGCGGATTAACAAATGAGGTATTTTGGCACAGTGAATTTCCTAATTCTATAAAACCAAAATTCTGAGTATCAGGTACATAATAAAACCAGGTGAACAACATATCCTGCAAGTTTGGTAGGGATGAGATTTACAATTTTAAAGGAGTTGCGGATTATATACAAAATAGATGCAGCAGGATGATGAAAACGCAAGACGAAGGATAGTATTTCCATATGCAGAAAAAGAAAGGGAACGGGGAATGTGTCAAAGAGACAACGACCCAAAGGGAAGTAATAACAACTCAAAGCCTGCTTAGAGCAGGCGACAAAAAAAAAAAAAAAAAAAAAAAAAAAAAAAAACTTTTGGACCCTACCAACAGGTCACATGTTGGTTGCTATGATTCGGTACTACATGTACATGTATGCATTCATAGGTGTCATATTATAAATGAAAATTAAAAAAAAATACGTCAATGATGGCACTAGACAAAACACATTAAACATACAAGTTTTTAGCTTATTTCAATTTAACAATGAATGGCATTCAATTTATAGTGGGTGTCAGCAAGCATTCACCTCATATTCTGTCAGGTTGGGTCCTGCTAAACAAGAGGCTCTCAAGAGCATGTATCGCTCACCTAGCCCTTGATTTACATAGACTTTTTATGTTGAAGACTCCATATATATAGTTAAACTAAAGTTCCAATATGCCTAATTAGTTTCAGGGGAGAAGACCTCTGTTCGTGTTTCCCATGGGGTCAAATGTTAAAACTATGTTTCCCGCTAGTGGCCATCTTGGATATCACACCGACCTGAAAAACACTTTTTTTGTAAGGGACCATTCACGGACTATTGTTGCCAAGTAGTTCAAGAGAAGATCTTTCATGGTGTTTTCCAGTAGGTTCAATGTTAAAACTGTTTCCCGCTAATGACCATCTTGGCTTTCGTTCTGACCTGAGACCATCGTTTTTGCAAGAGACTACCCAAGGACTATTGTGGCCAAGTTTGGTTCTAATTGGCCCAGTAGTTTCAGAGAAGAAGATCTTTGAATGTGTTAACATTCCCATAGGGTCCAATGCTAAAACTATGTTTCCCGCTTAGGGCCATCTTGAATACCGCACAAACCCGAAAAACATTTTTTTGTAAGAGACGACTCAAGGACTATTGTGGCCAAGTTTGGAGCCAATTGGTCCAGTAATTTTGGAGAAAAAGATTCTTGAATGTGTTTTTCAATAGGGTCCAATGTTAAACCTATGTTTCCCACTGGCGGCCATCTTGGATATAGTGCTGACCTGAAAAACACCTTTTTGGTAAGAGACCACCTAAGGACTATTGTTGCCACGTTTGGTTCCAATTGGCCCAGTAGTTTCAGAGCAGAAGATCCTTGAACGTGTTTTCCCATAGGTACAATGTTAAAAATATGTTTCCCACTGGCGGCCATCTTAGATATCGCGATGAACTGAAAAACATCTTTTTCGCAACGGGCCACCACCCGAAGACTATTTTGACCAAGTTTGGTTCCAATTGGCAAAGTAGTTTCCGTGGAGAAGATCTTTTAATGTTTTTCCCATAGGGTCCAATGTTAAAACTATGTTTCCCACAGGGCAACCATCTTGGATATCTCGACGACCTGAAAAACACCTTTTTGTAAGAGACCACCCAAGGACTATTCTGGCCAAGTTTGATTCCAATTGGCCAAGTATTTCCAGGGAAGAAAATCTTTGAACGTGTTTTCTCATAGGTCCAATGTTAAAACTATGTTTCCCGCTGGCGGCCATCTAAGATATCGCGCTGAACTGAAAAACACCTCTTTTTGCAAGGACTTTTTTTTTACCTAAAGACTATTGTGGCCAAGTTTTGTTCCAATTGGCCATGTAGTTTCAGAGGAGAAGATTTATTAATGTGTTTCCAATAGGGTCCAATGCTAAAACTATGTTTCCCACTGGCAGCCATCTTGGATATCTAGCGAACCTGAAAATACCTTTGAAGGGACCACCGAAGTACTATTGTGGCCAAGTTTGGTGCCAATTGGTTCAGTAGTTTCAGAGAAGAAGATCCCTGAAAGTGTTTTCCCAAAGGGACCAATGTTTAAACTATGTTTCCCACTGGCGGCCATCTTGGATATCGAGCGAACCAAAAAAACTCCTTTTTTGCAAGGGACCTGCCTAGAACTATTGTGGCCAAGTTTGATGCCAATTGGCCCATTAGTTTCAGAGAATGAAAAGTTTAGGCTGGACGGACAACGGACGGATGGACTGACGGATGGACGGACGACGGACGCAAAGTGTTGGCAAAAGCTCATTCTGGCATTAGCCAGGTGAGCTAAAAATATTTGTTCAAGGATATCACACAAATTTGACTTATAAGACCAAAAATCTTTTGCATGATCAAACCAATTTCTGTGACTTGTCATATAACATCCAGATATTGTAATAAAACTTAAGATTGACTGGGCGGGGTTTGCCTTAAACTTTGAACTGGGGTAAATCTACTTTTTAAGTGTAGTGCCAACATTAGTTGTTAAAAATTACAATCAAATTAATCATTAATGATCATGTAGTTATCTTTAAAGTGAACACTTTTCAAAGAAAAATAGCTTGTACTTTGTATGCTTCAAGACATAGATAGGACCATTCACCAATTAAACAATTATTGATGTATTAATAAGATCAACATGTGTTTGGTCTATTGTACCTATTCATGTTTTGGAATGATCAAATCCTGAATGACAGGTGACTCCGCCCAGTCAACCTAAACTTTTCTTTCAATAAGAAATCCAAAATTAATTTCAAAATAGAAACAGAATATCAATAGCATTTCTTGTTGATATGGAAGTTTAAATAAAATCCTTTTTATGGGAATTAAGCAGACAATAATTCTACTCAACTTGGTGACAGCTAGATCTTCATAACAGTTTCATGCATTTAATATGTGGCGTCACATCTGACGCAAATTGCAATAAAATGGGTGTTCTGATATTTGTTTTTGCGTATACCAGACGTGTGTTTTACACATCCCATAAATCTCTGTGTCAGTTTATGGAGAAACAATCATGCATATAGGATAATAGGACATTTTATTTTTTGATATGGACTTTGTCATGTTTTAGCACATTTAGCTTGCTTTAAAGGACTCATTTGATACTATGTTGATAGAGTGTGTCAAAAAACAACATGTAATAAACTTTATTTCATATGTGGAACCATGTACAGAGGATAAATATGTAACATTCAATGAAAACGTCCAAATATACTGAGTTCGTTATTTTTGATAAATCATAAATATTGCCAAAATTTAGATATCCTCATATAAAAATACATAAGATCTAACAAACCATGTAGATTTGACGAAAAAACAGGTACTGCCATTATTGAGGGACAGAACGACAGACAGTGAGCTGATTTCCCTTCCATTTAGAGGAATTTATTACTGAAACTAACTTACGTTTCTCCATTATCTAATACAGTAAAACTGTTGGCTACTTGTACAACAGATAATGGCGGATTTGATTCTGTGACAAAAACTTCCATTTCTCCGTCATCTAATACAGTAAAACTGTTGGCTACTTGTACAACAGATAATTGCGGAACTGATCCTGTGACATAAACTTACGTTTCTTCATCATCTAATACAGTAAAACTGTTGGCTACTTGTACAACAGATAATGACAAATTTGATTCTGTGACATTAACATCTAATACAGTAAATCTGTTGGCTACTTGTACAGTGGATAATGACGGATTGGATTCATTCTGTGACATACACTTACGTTTCTCCTTCATCTAATACAGTAAAACTGTTGGCTACTTGTACAACAGATAATGACGGATTTGATTCTTTGACATAAACTTACCTATCTCCGTCATCTACTACAGTAAAACTGTTGGCTACTTGTACAGTGGATAATGACAGATTGGATTCATTCTGTGACATAAACTTACATTTCTTTGTCATCTAATACAGTAAAACTGTTGGCTACTTTTACAACAGATAATGACGACTAATATTCTGTGACATAAACTTGCGTTTCTTCATCATCTAATACAGTAAAACTGTTGGCTACTTGTACAACAGATAATGACGGATTTGATTCTGTGACATAAACTTACATTTCTCCATTACCTAATACAGTAAAACTGTTTGCTACTTGAACAGCGGATAATGACGGATTGGATTCATTCACGTTTCTCCATTATCTAATACAGTAAAACTGGCTACTTGTACAGTGGATAATGACGGATTGGATTCATTCTGTGAAATAAACTTATGTTTCTCCGTCATCTAATACAGTAAAACTGTTGGCTACCTGTACAGCGGATAATGACGGATTTGATTCTGTGACATAATCTTACCTTTTTTCGTCATCTAATACAGTAAAACTGTTGGCTACTTGTAAAGTGGATAATGACGGATGGGATTCATTCTGTGACATAAACTTACGTTTCTCCGTCATCTGATACAGTAAAACTGTTGGCTACTTTTACAACAGATAATGACGGCTAAGATTCTGTGACATAAACTTACGTTTCTTCATCATCTAATACAGTAAAACTGTTGGCTACTTGTACAACAGATAATGACGGATTNATAAACTTACGTTTCTCCGTCATCTAATACAGTAAAACTGTTGGCTACTTGTTCAATGGATAATGACGGAATTGATTCTGCGACATAAACTTACGTTTCTCCGTTATCTACTACAGTAAAACTGTTGGCTACTTGTACAGTGGATAATGACTGATTGGATTCATTCTGTGACATTAACTTACATTTCTCCGTCATCTAATACAGTAAAACTGTTGGCTACTTGTAAAGCGGATAATGACAGATTTGATTCTGTGACATAAACTTACCTATCTCTATCTCCGTCATCTAATACAGTAAAACTGTTGGCTACTTGTACAGTGGATACTGACGGATTGGAATTATTCTGTGACATAAACTTACATTTCTCTGTCATCTAATACAGTAAAACTGTTGGCTACTTTTAAAACAGATAATGACGGCTAATATTCTGTGACATAAACTTGCGTTTCTTCATCATCTAATACAGTAAAACTGTTGGCTACTTGTACAACAGATAATGACGGATTTGATTCTGTGACATAAACTTACATTTCTCCATTACCTAATACAGTAAAACTGTTTGCTACTTGAACAGCGGATAATGACGGATTGGATTCATTCACGTTTCTCCATTATCTAATACAGTAAAACTTCTGGCTACTTGTACAGTGGATAATGACGGATTGGATTCATTCTGTGAAATAAACTTATGTTTCTCCGTCATCTAATACAGTAAAACTGTTGGCTACCTGTACAGCGGATAATGACGGATTTGATTCTGTGACATAATCTTACCTTTCTTCGTCATCTAATACAGTAAAACTGTTGGCTACTTGTAAAGTGGATAATGACGGATGGGATTCATTCTGTGACATAAACTTACGTTTCTCCGTCATCTAATACAGTAAAACTGTTGGCTACTTTTACAACAGATAATGACGGCTAAGATTCTGTGACATAAACTTACGTTTCTTCATCATCTAATACAGTAAAACTGTTGGCTACTTGTATAACAGATAATGACGGATTTGATTCTGTGATATAAACTTACGTTTCTCCGTCATCTAATACAGTAAAACTGTTGGCTACTTGTACAATGGATAATAACGGATTGGATTCATTCTGTGACATTAACTTAAGTTTCTCCGTCATCTAATACAGTAAAACTGTTGGCTACTTGTACAGCGGATAATGACGGATTTGATTGTGTGACACAAACTTACGTTTCTCCGTCATCTAATACAGTAAAACTGTTGGCTACTTTTACACCAGATAATGACGGATTGGATTCATTCTGTGACATAAACTTACGTTTCTCCGTCATCTAATACAGTAACACTGTTGGCTACTTGTTCCATGGATAATGACGGAATTGATTCTGCGACATAAACTTACGTTTCTCCGTCATCTACTACAGTAAAACTGTTGGCTACTTGTACAGTGGATAATGACTGATTGGATTCATTCTGTGACATTAACTTACATTTCTCCGTCATCTAATACAGTAAAACTGTTGGCTACTTTTACACCAGATAATGACGGATTTGATTCTGTGACATAAACTTACGTTTCTCCGTCATCTAATACAGTAAAACTGTTGGCTACTTGTACAGCGGATAATGACGGATTTGATTCTGTGACATTAACTTACGTTTCTCCGTCATCTAATACAGTAAAACTGTTGGCTACTTGTACAGCGGATAATGACGGATTTGATTCTCCACCACATGCCCCACACAGTCCTCCAGCAGTCTCCCCTAAAGATTTAGGTACTGTTAACATAACCAGGACGTTGTGGTTCCATAGTAGTGTTACATAACATTGTGTTGTCACTATAACATTAAAACCCATTGTTCTTATTGATAGTTTCTTCCCAAATTTGTACGGCAACATAACTGTTTCACCATTTACCTAAAATTACAAACAGAATACATTATTGCCATAACAGTGGTCAAAAGAACTTAGTTGAAATTTCGCAACTTTCTAGTCCATGTAAACAAAACTCAGTACTATTGTTCTGTTAGGGTAAAAATGATAAATATTTTCTTTGCAAATCTGCAAATTTGTAAGGCAATTATATCAATAATTAAACAAGAGCGTCACATGAGCCTGATTGACTTTACCCGGTGGCTACTGATCTAAGATTGAGAGGGATAACACACTTTTGGGAAATGGGAAAGAAAGAGGTGAAAATTGTAGGAATGAGAATAATAATGAATAGGGAATTGGAGAAAAACATAGCAAATGGAAAGTGGGAAAAACGAAAACATAAAATGGGAATTGAGTAGATCTTTGAATACTTTTTTTAGTGGGTTCTATGTTATTATGTCCTGCTGACAGCCATATTGGATGAGGTGTGAACATTAAAAATCACAAAATTTGAAGGAGACCAACAAAGGAATATTGAGACCAAATTTGGATTAAATCTGATCAACGATTTCACAAGAGAATGTCTTCTAAAGCATTTGCAAAAAATCCTATTTTAAAACCATGTTCCTCGCTTGCTGCCATATTGAATAAGGTGCCGACCTGCCAGACACAATTTTTTAAGGGGACCTTCCAAGGACTATTGTGACTAAGTTTGATTCCAACTGGCTTTTGGGTTGCAGATAAAAAGATCTTGGAATGCCTCAGAAAAGAAAATCTTTGAAATCTTTTCCTTAAAGGTCCTACGTTGAAATTATGTTTCCGCTGGCAACCATCTTGCATGCAAGTCAGACTTGCATGACAAAATTTTTTAAAGGGGCCAAGTAAGGACTATTTTGACCAAGTTTGGTTCCAATTGGTCATGTAGTTTCAGAGGAAAAGATCTTTGAAACTAGGGCCAAATTTAAAGTTAAGTTCCACACTGGCAGCCATCTTGGATGAGGTGCAGACCTGTGGGACACAATTTTTAAGGGGAAAACCCAAGGAGTAGAATGAATAAGTTTGGATGCATTTTGATCAGGGGTTTAAGAGAAAAAGATCTGGAAATGCATTTCACATAGGGTCCTATTTTAAAAACTATGTTCCCCACTGCTGGCCATCTTGGATGAGTTGTGGAGAAGCCAGACACAATTTTCATAGGGGGCTACCTTCTAGGCCATGTGTAGCAGGTCAAATAGGGTTTAGAATGAAACTCGACTTCAACAAGAAATGACTATGTATCTTAAAAATAATGAATCTTACAATTACTCATTACTCATATTAATCAGTATATAGCATAATTAATACTGAAAATGGATTTGTTATGCCAGCTTTTCATGATGGAGCTGTTCACAAATGTTCAAAAGGTAAAATTAGATACATGTATTCAAAATTAGTTGATGTAGGGATAGACCGTTTAAATTATGTATTTGAACAAAATGATTCGAAGTTGTAAATATAGTTTTAGAGTAATGTTATTGAACTATGAGTTTCAATCAGTTCTATAAGTATAGAGGCACTTGCCACATACAACTAAAGTTATGTTTGAATGATTCTATAAATTACATGAATTTTGATCATTTTTCACATATAGAGGCATTTGCCACATACAACAAGAATGATCAAATTCCATTGTGTACTTTTGTGTGTTTGTACGGTTTCAGGGACGAATCCGTTTTGTGATGGAGGGGATGTGTGTCACGGGATTGATTGAATATGCAATTCATTAATTTATCAATGAAGTATTTTACAAAATAGTTGTCTGTAAGCTGCAATTTGTTCATTTCATATCATTCTCCATCATTATCATATTTCATTCATAAATCACTATGTTCTCATGTTTTAAATGATGTATACACATATGACAATATAGACTAAATGATAGCAATTTCCCACCTGCATGCATTCACTTTCAGGTACTATAAATAACAAATTTAAATATTAATCTAGTAATATTATAGTTGTGGTTGGCTCAAGTCGCCGTTCAGGTATGTGTAAATATTTTACATTGATTCTAAAAATTTAGATATATGTCACAAATATTTTTCACACAAGAACAAAATAGTTTAAGCTGCTTTATATTTGTAATTTAATTCTAGAGTTTAAATATTCAGTAAAGGTAGATTTTGATTCAAATATTTTATGTTGAAAAATAGATATTGTTTCATTATAACACATTTGAAACAGAGGTCGAAATGGCCGTGTACAAATATAGGAAAGGATTCAGTTTTCGATGTATGAAAAGTGGAAATTGTCAGGTTTTTACAGATTACATGAATACATTGGTATTTTCAGTAATACATATTCTTCCGTAAAATACTATTTAGATATCATGTTTGTATATTTCGGGTTTATATCCCCAAGTCACAAATATTTGAATTACAAATTATTGTACTTTCAGATGATAGATATATTAGCTGTTGAACATCTTATTGTATATAATCAAGTCCAGACATTGCCAATTTGTGGGCTGTATATTTGACCTGCTCCATAGGTAAGCTAAAAAATTGAACCACACTGATAGTCTATGCAATAGACTTCCAAATGTTTTGGTTTTATCTCTACTGATGAGACATAAGTTGCCAAAATGCGCATATGCAGAAAATGGATTTACAGTAACTTTTGTTATTTGATAATTCAATGCGATAGATGCAGAATATAAAATTCTTACTCTGACTTCATTGTCAGGTCCAAGCCACACTTTCTGATCATACATTTCTAGCTCTATATATTCTGCCCTCGCTACAGCCTTCGATTTTGGATTTCCTTTGTTGTATTTGATTAGGACACGATACTGACATTTACCATCACTAGGTGTGGACTCAGACAGAATGTGTTTACATGTTCCATCAAATGACATCTGACCACCATTAAACAGGGCAATGTTTGGCGTATTCAATGCTCGACATGTACAGGACTCTGTAAAAATATACCATAATCAATAACATAAAAATAACATAATCAAAAAATATAAATCAATGTCAACAAAAAGTTCCATCAAATGACATCTGACCACAATTAAACAGGGCAATGTTTGGTGTATTGAAGGCTCTACATGTACAGGACTCTGTAAAAATATACTATATTTTATCATATAAACAAAACAGATAAATCAATTGTTCAACAAAATC
This sequence comes from Modiolus philippinarum, assembly GCA_002080025.1. Classification (NCBI taxonomy): domain Eukaryota; kingdom Metazoa; phylum Mollusca; class Bivalvia; order Mytilida; family Modiolidae; genus Modiolus; species Modiolus philippinarum. The sequence continues at coordinate 98,426 of MJUU01006675.1, read as the reverse complement.
TTTCCATTTTGAAATTATAAAGTGACTACAGCTTTATTAAATATTTCACTCAGGATAATAATATAAATTTGAAATCTGTAACTACACGTAATCCATCTTATTTACTTGGTTCTATAAAACATCCATGCTAGTTATGGGGTATAGTAATATAATATACCAGTTTAAATCAATGGAAATTGGAATGTTCTTTAATATTTATGAAAGGAAAAGTGATTTTATTGTAAGTGTTTTGTAATGTTTTTCAAGTTATGTTATTGTTTGGAGTGCTTTTGTATAAATGTTTTTCAAGTCTTCTTTTGCTAACAATATTTCATAGTTTTTATTGTCAGAGCGTCTATGAGGTATGCTTTACGTCGAGTTATCATTACAGTATTTTTGTTATGTTCTTTCAGTATTGTTGTTATTTTTGTGTTGTTTGGTGTGTTTGTGATATCCTTCATGTAATGTTATGAGTGTTTGTAGTTTTGTTATTAATGTAATGGTTCTTTTGTGGTGTTCTTTAAGTTGTTACGTAAGAGAATAATTGATAAATTCATGTAAGGCCACATCAAATTAATTAATAGATTCTCATCTCCACCCGCTCCATTTTTTCTAAGCTCATTTTATTATTTTCAATTATTCAGAAATTTTCTTTAAATTCCTATAAATCTTAGTGAAAATCAGTAAAAAAAAAATAAAATAAAACCCTCCCATCCTCCCCAGACTTTTTGTTACAGGCAGGTGGATGAGAATCTACAAATTAACTTGATAGGTCCAAAACTAGTTCAAACTAGGTGTTTCCAGCAGTTTTCTATTTCAAAAACATGTGCATCTGAGTTTTTAAAAGGGGTAATATTTTGAGGTAAACGATACTTGATAAAATAAAAGCTTACAAATACTGGCAAAATATTTCAACCACATCATCTCTTCTCGTGTTTAGTATTCATTACCGATATGATGAACAAATAAAGGAATATTGAGTAAATGTATATGGGACAAAATCTCTATAAATACATGGTAAGATTAAGCAAATGGAACAATGCTGTCGTTCTTGTTCCTCATGAAATGATATCCATTTCAAACATAGTCACTTTTACAACAAATTTATCTTTATTTTTCCATTTCTAACATTTAACAGTAACAAAATTACCTTGACAAGATTTTCCATTTCCTGCATAACCAGGGTTACAGTAACATTTCTTTTTCAAACAACTGGCGTAACGGTGACATTTCTTCCCTCTACACTTCTCTGTAATGTATTATACATCATTTTCAAGTCTTGGTATTACTTAATTAGTCCATTATAACTTGAATGCTCTACAAGTCATTACTTTCTAGCTTTAAAGCTGTATCTCTTGTCATCTCAGAAATTGAAATAACCATGTTTGTATAAGCGTACTTTCTTTCCAGCATACAAAATGTCAACCTTTTGTATTTTTACCTTAGTGTTTACTCCGTCATGGTCAAATCTCCATTGCGATTGGTCAATTAGATATTGTGGACATTCTACCCTAGTGCATTTTATCCAAAAGAAAAGAAAACACTGAAGGAATAAATCCCCTGTTGCATTAGCTATTGGCATACATCCATTTGAAACTTGCCATATCTACCAGTAATGTTTTGTCAATTAACATCAAAGCTTACATTACCTGTATTCATGATTTTAAATTATCATTCATTACAATCCAAAATTATTCTTTGTTTATGGAACATTAATGTAAAGAAAAGTATTTTTATCTTCATTTTTCAATATATTTAATGTACAAGAATACATAGTATACCGACATTTTATAAGGGAGCAACCATGTCGGTCATTGGCTTGTCCTTGACGTCTTATGAAATTTTAGTTTCTTTATATTTGGGTTATTGGATGTGGTTTGTTTCCATTGATTTATTCACTTTTTTGCTTTTTGGGGTCATTTAGTGTGAGGTTCCTTACTGTGTTGAAGACCGTACGGTGCCCCCTTGATGCTTTGTTTTGGGTCGTTTTAACCTGGAGATGTATGGCAAGCCATATTTATATTTATTCAAGGTTTAAGATATCTTATATATTATATAAGATATCTCCAATTTTTTATAAGATATCTTATAAACTTGATAAGCTATCTCATATAATGGAGAGTTTATAAGATATCTGATAAAATATATACGATATCTTATAAAATATATAAGATATCTTATAAACTTTATGAGATATCTTATAAAGCATTTGAGATATCTTATAAACTTTAGAAGATATCTTATATATTCTATCAGATATCTCAAAAAATATATATCTTATAAATCATGTGTTATAAGATATCTCATTAAATAAATATGATATCTTATAAAGCTTATACGATTTCATATACTTTGTAAGATATCTCACAAAGTTTATAAGATATCTGATAAAAAATAATTTATTAGATATATCATAAAAGATATAAGATATCTGATAAACTTTATAAGATATCTCATAAAATATATAAGATATCTTATGTATTATTCTTTTATAAGATATCTCATAAAATATATAAGATATCTTATAAAGTTTATAAGATATCTCATAACCTTGTCTCGAAATACAATAACTTCTCCCTTTAACCCGCGGATCTTTTTTAGCCAATCATAAAATTTCCTCCGTATCACTGCGGTATTGAATATTTGGCGGCATGGCTGAACGAGTTGCCAATGTCGTGAACATTGGCCGGAGTGCAATTAATAGAGCCGGTGGAAGATTGGAAATGTCAGACGAAGATTTTGAAGATCCAGCTGAGTCCCTGTATGAAAGGACAGTACGCGTATTTGGGCGTAATAGGCGAGGAGCATCAGTTGATGACAGTTAGTGTATTTTTAAAACGACGACAGTACCTGCGGATTAGGTTTTCGTATATAAGTGGACTCGCGAACCCGGCGGATAGAAACAAGTGCCTGTGGTAGCTGTACCAGTCCGGGAAAACAACGAATTCTGCAACGTTGCTGAATTCGGCAACTTTGATTTTTAAAATTTTCTTATATAATATTTTTCATTTAACATTGGGTTCAATGGGCAACTTTTTAATTACTAGATAGATTTTTTCTCACCAAAGAAAAACTTGTAGGAAATTATTTAAAATGAGGGAATTTGGAAACCAAACCATGCCGGTTTTTGTTATTTGGGAAAATTTTACAAAAAACCTCAAAGTTGCTGAATTCGGCAACCTTATTTAACATAGAGGGTAATGGTTAAATTTTCTATTTCTTGGTACATTTTGTTCAACCAAAGTGAAAGATGTTGGAAATAATAAAACATTAGAAATACATAAATCTGTGTAGCTTTTCCTCAATTTATGCCAATAAATGAAATTCCTCAAGGTTGCAGAATTCTGCAACTGTTGCCGATTTCAGCAACTTTGCCGAATTAGGAGTTTTCCCGGACTGGTACTGGCCTTAGCCGAGGCAACGCCGAAGGCCAATGCAGCTGCCCGAGGACCTATAAAAAGGCCAAATTATACAGAAATCGTCACGTAATGATATCTTTATTAATTAAACAAGAGAATGTAGCTTTTGAAAACCCTATATACCACCACAGATTTATAATACATAGATGAACAATGCAGGGTACTTCAAAGGTTCTATGTGTGATGCCGAAATTTTTAAGTATCTTCTAATAAATCCTAATTTTGAAGTTTTAGCGATAAGAGATAGTGTTATCAGAGATACTTGGATGAAATTTATAAATTTATCACAATTTTGCATATTCGGACGCTGAAATAAATGAAGTAAATGAGATTTTAGGGATGATAACCATTTTACTGAATTTACTTTGAGATAAAACCATCATGAGATGCATGTAAACACAGGCAAACACAAAGAAATATTCGCATTACCGATTCGTAAAATATTCTTGAAAAAAAACCATGGGCACGGAAAAATTAATATATATATATATATATATATATATAAACGCTATTTTAGCATATTGCCGTAGCTTACGGCCGTGCTACCAGCCTTCCTCGGCGGCATTTTATTTACACATTCAATAATTCATTACTTCATGACATAGATTATTTGAAAACAGTCAAAGATGTTATTCACAGAGTAAAGGAACAATATGCCTGTTTAATGTATAATAGAGATATATTGGACGATTTAGATTGTTCTGATATTTGTTTCACATTAAATGATCAATTATTCCTGGAAATACTATTAATAGAAATAAGGGGGAAAACAATATCTTATGCTTCGTACAAAAAAAGAGAAAAAAAAACAAATTAGAGGATTTATTGTTACAAGATATCCAAAAACTCGAAAGTGAATTAGACGGGGAAGGGTCACTAGAAATTATTGAAGATAAAAAATCTGAACTTAAAGAATTAAGACAAGAAAGAATGAGGGGCATTATATTAGGTCAAAAATGCAAATAATTGAAGAATATGAAAACCAACAAAATATTTTATGAACTTAGAATCCCAAAACTTTGTTAATAAAACTATTCCTAAAATTGTAAATGAACAGGGGGTAACCATAACAGACCAGGAAGGAATTCTTAAAGAAGCAAAAAGCTATTATGAAAAACTTTATAAGAAAAAATGAAATTCTTGCAATACCAGAGTTAATGACTGAATTACCTTATCAGGATATTCCAAAATTAAATGAAACAATGAAAGCAGAGCTTGAAGGAGAAATTACATATACCGAGTTAACATCTGCAATAAAAAGAATAAAAAAAGATAAAAGTCCGGGATCAGATGGTTTCACAAGTGAGTTTTTTAAATTTTTTTGGTGTAATTTAGGAAAATTTGTTCTCAGGTCAATAAATTATGGTTATAAAAGTGGTCAAATGTCTGTAACTCAAAAGCAAGGAATAATAACATGTATTCCAAAAGGAGATAAACCCAAACAGTATATGAAGAATTGGCGACCAATTTGTCTTTTAAATACAACTTATAAACTTGCTTCAAGTTGCATTGCAGAACGTATTAAATCAGTTTTAGATATCCTTGTAAATAATGATCAAACAGGTTTTATTACAGGGAGGTACATCGGTGAAAATCCACGTCTGATTTATGATATTTTACTTTTTACTGAGGAAAAGGATATACCAGGTATTCTCCTCCTCATTGATTTTGAAAAAGCATTTGATTCGATATCTTGGGAATTCATACAAAGTGTCTTAGATTTCTTTAATTTTGGAAATTCCATCAAAAACTGGATTAAGTCATTTTATACCAATATAACAAATTGTGTAACTCAAAATTGTTTTCTCTCACAATTCTTTAATGTTGAAAGGGGCTGCAGGCAAGGGGATCCTTTATCACTCTATATTTTTCTTCTTTGTGCTGAAATCTTGGGAATTATGGTAAGGAAGAACAAAGACATCACTGGAATTACAATTGATGATACTGAATACTTAATATCACAATATGCAGATGATACTTCATTAATTTTAGATGGTTCTCCTGAGTCTTTAGATGCATCTCTCTGTACTCTACAAAAATATGCTGATATGTCAGGTTTAAATATAAACTTGGAAAAGACAAAGGTTGTGTGGATTGGAAAGAAAAGATTTAGTAGTGAAACAATGTGTGTCAAGTGGGGATTGGAATGGGGTTCCAGCAGATTTTTATTATTAGGAATCAAATTCTCTGTAAATATTGAAGAAATCCAAGAATTGAACTATACTCCAAAGTTCAAGGAAATAGAAAATATATTAAAAGCATGGACTAATCAAATATTATCACCAATAGGGAAAATAGCTATTATTAAAACCTCAGTAATTTCAAAGCTGAATCATTTATTTTTAACATTACCAAGCCCAAAAGCAAATATTCTGTCACAGTTTATTAATAGTTTGCTTGCTTTTATTTGGGAACATAAACCAGATAAAATAAGTAGAGATATTTTATGCAAAGATAAAGAAGCAGGGGGATTAAAAATGTTAAATTTGAAAAATTATGTTAAAGGATTGAAATTAACATGGATTCGTAGAATTTTTGACAATAATTCAAAAGTTGGTAAGTTGTTGATGTTCTCGGAAAATTTAAACTCAATAAGCCTTCAACACACAGGACCAACAAAGGAGTTAAAAAACCACTTTTGGCAAGAAGTTTTTAATGCATGGAGTGAATTAAATTCTAAGCAAGATTTAAATGAAAAATATGAATTCAGTGCAGTTAATATCTGGAATAATGAAAAAATAACGATTGAAAATAGCCCTATACTGTATAAAGACTGGTCGAAAAAGGGTGTTAATTTAATAAAAAAAACAACGGCAGTAATAAATGATGTTCTTACTGAATCGGGTAGTTTTATGACTTTTCAATTATTCCAGCAAACTTATAATATTAACACTAACTTTCTTACATATCAAGGTGTCCTGTCTGCAATCAAAACTTATATTCGATCACTAAAAATCAGCTCAGATGATTTAATTAAAACTTATGGCCCTATGATACCTATTAGTTTGAAAATATTTATGAAATCTAAAAAGGGTTCCAGAGATATGTATGAAGTGCTAAATAAAAATTCTGTTAATCAAAAATGTGAGGAAAAATGGATACAATTTTTTAATAAAAAAATTGAATGGCCACATGTATATCTTTTGCCATTCAAAACGACGAAAAGCTCAAAAATACAATGGTTTCAGTACAGAATAATCCATAGAATTTTAGGCACAAATGAATTGCTGTATAAAATGAAACTGAAAACCTCAGATAAGTGCACTTTTTGTTTACAGTCAGCTGAAACAATTGATCATATTTTCTGTACTTGTGATAAAATTTCACAACTTTGGAATGATTTACATGAATGGATATTGGAAAATACTGAAATAATTCTGCCTCTCAATTTGGAGATTATATTATTCGGAAATTTACAAAAATCAGACATAAATTATGTTCGGAATTTAATTATTTTTTACACAAAATTTTAAATTTATCGATCAAAATTAAATGGGGACCAACTTCATAGCTGTGCCTTAAGAAATTAGTTAAAAGAAAACATTTCAATTGAAAAATATTTATACTTCAAGAGGAAACCTTTAGAAAAAGCAAATAGCTGCTGGAACCCCTGGATACCAATTCTTCATAATTAGTAATATAATATTTATTTGCATATTGCAGAATGTCATAGATTGGAACTTGTAAGGAAGATGGTTTGAAAGGTACAGGTGTGATTGAGTATGCATGTTTTTTTTCCTTGCTGCACACATAGGGAGTTTGGACAGTGATTGTGTGCAGCAAATCACAATTTTAATTTATTATATACTTTGTATTGCATAAGTATGAGTGGTGTATGGGTGTGTTCCAATTTAGTCATAGGCATATGCACTGTTTATCATTAGTCGTCTATCTATCTTAAAAATTAGTATCTAAACTATACAACCCTATATGATCAAATTCATTTTATAGGAAAAATCAAATTTTAAATTGATAATTACCTTAGGCTACAAATGTTCTAATAAGTAATAAAATCATATTTGTCAATTTTTTTTTCCAGTCCACACCCATAGTCTTTTCTGAGATTATATACTCTGTTTATTAATTTATTTATGGATTTAATGGATTTATTTACTTATATATTTTTTTAGAGCTCACATTAATTATAATCACCATTATCATTTTTATCTTTTTTGAATTGTCAAAAGAAGCATTTCAGAAACAATTTTCATTAAATGATATTTTTATTTATTCAGATATTTTATATTTACATCTACAATTAAGATAATTATGATATTGATGCCCTTTGATATTTGTTTGTTTACAACTAGCTCATACTGTTTATATGTGTCTTTATGTTTATATGCTATACTTAAATAATGTGTTTTTGCCAATAAAGCATTATAAAAAAAATTTATTTACACATATATTACAGACGTCAAACACATATTACAGAATAATCATAAACGTAATAATAAAAATTTCCCGCCATAACCCCTACAACGTAAAGTTGTCTCACTGAAAAAGAAAAGAAAGTGTTATTAATACAGTAAATTCCCGAATGAAATATTTGTTAACGTATACCACCCCCGCCCCGTTGTTACTCTTGTGTGGTAACATGTGTTTGACGTCTGTAATATATGTGTATGTAATATTTGTTTGACGTCTGTAATATATGTGAAAATAGTAATATGTGTTTGACGTCTGTAATATATGTGTAAATAAAATGCCGCTGAGGAAGGCTGGTAGCGCGGCCGTAAGCTACGGCAATATGCTAAAATAGCGTTTTTATTTATATTATTGACTTAGAGACTTTATTATATATATATATACTGTTAGATAGGATACTCAATCAACAGAATAGCAAATTCTAAATTATTTGCAATAGATTGGAAAATCTTAAATTTGTGCTGTAAGTTCATTTTAAGCTGGAAAAACATCTGTATCGTGGTCCGCAGGGCGCACGATAAACATAAAAGTCAGATTTCAAAATCTGATCAAATGAATAAATGAATATGTGCATTAATGAATAAAAAAATGAAGAAAATACTTAAACCAAGATTTTTTGTTAAAGATGTCAATGTATATTTGTTCCGCATAACGAAAGTTCCTTTGGAACAACTATTGTTAACATTGGCATAATATTTCTTCCTTATGGAACAATTGTTGTATAACATTTATTCCGTTAGGAACAAATACTGTCATGACTGTAATATTTGTTCCGGTGGAACAAATATTCTATAATAATTCATCCTTTCGGAACAAATGTTAAGAAGGAACAAAGTAATAGCTCATGACAAGAAACATTAAAGTATGCACATGTCAATCCGTTGTTTTAAAAACAACGAAGAATTAATGTACATGATTGAAAATGTTAACCTTTTGCACCACCTTATATAAAATGCATAATGCATACAAATGGATTAAATGTTAATTAAGAGGACCAATTAATCTAAATTCATGAATACTAAATTTGATGGTTAAATGATTAAAATTGCCATGGTATATCAGCGTTAATGTTCACACAAAAAGCGCCGTACAGGAAATTCATCGCCAAAATCATCATTTGTTGATAAAATTTGATTCATTATAACCGTATTCGATGGGATGTTGTCATTACCCAATTTCCTATCTTTTTCATAAGTGATAATTTATACTTACTTCTGCATTCAATCATTTCACCTTCGTCAAAAATTCCATAATATTTCCCATTACATATACACTTATTCTTGGGACAGCGTGCATTTTTAACGCATATTTTGCCATTACATGTTTCTGTGAAGAAAAATAATATCTACTAAGAAAGTTTGTACAACAAGAGGCTCTCAAGAGCCTGTATCGCTCACCTGGACCATGACTGACATAAATAAAGGCATTTCCATTAGGAAAAACAAAACACAAAATTTAGCAGAATACTTTTTTTCCCTAAAATTACAG
>MJUU01006675.1:40839-59830 GCA_002080025.1 Modiolus philippinarum | reverse complement strand
TTCAAGGAGATCTTTGGAATTTTTTAGAATCCACATCTGATTCACGCCGCTCGTGGAATAGGCTTTTTCGCAGTAGCTTTTTAGACCATCTCTAACTGCAGTCAGTAAAGTGGTAAGGAGTTTGGATAGGGACTTAGTGGTGCATCTGGCAGATCCTGCAATGAATCTCTGTTTGTAGGGATTCTTGTGAAGCTTAGGCACCCAGTAAATATAAGGGAGATAAATGTTATTCTCATCAACTTTGATACTAAATGATGCTAACACAGAAGTGTGATTTGTGATTATCTCGTCCCTTGATAATGTAGTTGGGGAATAAGTAGGATTACCAGATGAAGTGTCAATACCCATCTCCTTAACAAGACAGTCTAAGTAGTGTTTCTTGCATACAAACACAATATTGTTAGAAGCTTTGTCTGCAGGTACTATGACGTATTTTTCCTGGAGGTCTGTCAATGTTTTAGCAACAAGAGGATCATCAAATATGCTGGGCGTTCTAGTTTTCATAGATGTTTTCAAGCGCCGGATACGATTCATGATTAATGACTTTATTGACCTGATCCAGTCTGACAATGTCTCCACATCTTCTTTTTCTTTCTTCGCCCACATTCTGGCATAGTCTTCAACTGCATCCATCATAATTTTGAAGTTATACTTCCAGTTGATGTGCTGGGGTTCACGGAATTTTGGACCTTTTGAAAAAATATCTCGTAATTTTTGGTTTCCAATGATATCTAGGTTACCCGTTATCACGTGTCCAGCAGGACTATAGTTATAATTATAACTATATTATAATTTCTGTACAAGTAAAAGTATTTCAGATATGAATTTGATGCAAACTTATGACAGAGACCCTCATGCGTTAAATGCAAGGTGATGGTGACTTTTTTCCTGATCACCACCCAAATATCATTACTCTATAAATTCTAATATCTCAAATATGAACCTTAACCTAAACTATAACCTGGGTCATTGAGGCATAAAATGTAGGCCAGAGTGACCCAACTATCATTTGAAGCATCATCATTCTCTAAGACTTATCCAATGACCAAAAATAATTGATATGCCACATGTAGCTTCTCAGATATGAAACTGAATGCAAACTTTGACCGGAGTAATTGAAGAATAAAGTGTAGGTCAGAGTAAACCAATTATCATCTGAATCAGCATCACTCTCCAAGACGCATCCACTGACCAAAGATGATTGATGTGCCACATGTAGTTTCTCGGATATGAACCTTAACGCAAACTTTAACCCGATCATTGAAACAGAAAATGTAGGTCATAGTGTTCCAATTATCATCTGAAGCAGTATCATTCTCCAAGACGCATCCACTAAATAAACATGATTGATGTGCCACATGTAGTTTCTCAGATAAGAACCTTAACACAAACTTTAACTGGAGTCATTGAGAACGAGAGGTTCCCAGGAGTCTGTATCGCTCACCTGGCTTTTAGTTGCCACAATCAAGGTAACATTGTAAGTTATATAGTTGATCTTCAGTCTCTCAAACTTAAGTACCCGAACACCACCAATGGTCACCAATATCTTGAACTGTATTCAAAGTCTGATAATGTTTTCTATATTTATTAGTTGGAGTTTTTTGACTTCCACCTTTTTTGCAACCATTTGAAAATGGCAGTTAAAAACAATTTTCAACTCCGGTTTTGAAGTAGTGACATCAATATCCTACAAAAAATGGATACTTAATTTAATTGAAATCAGATAATGCTGAATTTTCCCGCCTTTTGGTGGCCATTTTGAAAATGGCGGTCAACGAACTATTTTCAACACCAGTTTTGAAGCCGCCACAGCATGGAAAACATTTCATCATTACACACTTAACCTTCATCTTCTATAGTTTTAGAAATAAAAGACGAACAATAAGAAAATTTTAAAAATTTGGTGAAAAAAAGAGCCATAACTTCCACAAGGGTTTATGGATTTTGATATGTTGAACATTTTTGCAATAAACACTTTACCTGTACCTGTTACACTTTTTGAAATAAAAAATAAAAAATGCTAAAATTTTGAAAATTTTACGGAAAAAGGGCTATTACCCTGAGATGGGTTTCAGATTTTCTTCAAAATTGCACAGTAAGTAGATCTCATCATGCTGAGAGTTTTCACCCCATGTCAGATTTTTGATATCTGCAATAGTTTTCGAGTTATTAGCCAAAAATCTGCAATTTACCCTTATGTTCTATTTTTAGCAATGGCGGCAATGTTGTTTGACAAGCCAACTAATCGAACACAATTTTGAGAAGTCATACCCTGGTGATGATTCAAGTCAAGTTTGGTTACATTTGGCCAAGCGGATTCAGAGGAGAAATTTTTTTTTAATTGTTGACGGACGGACAGACAGACGACGGATGACAGACGAAAGACGATGGACGACGGACGCAAAGTGATGGCAAAAGCTCACATGGCCTTTTAGGCCAGTTGAGCTAATAAAATGTAGGTCAGAGTGACAAAATTATCGTCTGAAGAAGCATCACTCTCCAAGACCCATCCACTGACCAAAGATGATTGATGTGCCACATGTAGTTTCTCAAGTATGAACCTTAACACAAACTATAACCTGAGGTGGGACGAACGGACGGACAGACGGACGGGCGGACAGGCGAGATGCTTTATCCCCTCCCCAACTCCGTTGGTCTTGGGGATAAAAATTAATTAAGAGAAAAGTAGTGAAGACTTCAATATATTATAAAATAAGCGCAACTCCAACTTCTAACACTGACTTTAACTTGAAGCCAGATGAATTTGTAACGATGATCTTCTCTTCTCCAGTGATATTATTTTCACTTACAATTTCCATGTTATTTGGTCCTATAATCACTCCGTGGTTACAGCTTACATGTTCTTTTGTCCTCGAAACACTCAGTGGATACAGTTCCAATGTTATTTGGTCCTCTGAACACTAAGTGGATTCATTTCCCACGTTATTTCTGATCACTCAGTGGATACATTGCCCACTTTATTTGGTCCTCTGCTCATACTCAGTGGATACAGTTCTCACGTTATTTGGTTCTCTGATCACATTCATTGGATGCATTTTTAACGTTATTTGGTCCTCGTGTCATACAAACAGTGGATACTGTTCTCATGCAATTTGGTCCTCTGATCACTAATTGGATTCATTTCCCTAGTTATTTTGTCCTCTGATCACTCAGTGGATACATTTCCCACGTTATTTGGTCCTCCGATCACCCTCAGTGGATACATATCCCACGTTATTTGACCTCTGATTACCGTCAGTGGATTCTTTGGTCCTCTGATCACCCTCTACGTATGCAGTTACCACGTTATCACCCTCTATTTATACAGTCATCACGTTTTTTGGTCCTCTGATCACCCTAAGTGGATACATTTCCCACGTTATTTGGTCCTCTAATCACCGTCAGTGGATACATATCCCACGTTATTTGGTCCTCTGATCACCCTCTACTTTAACAGTTACCACTTTATTTGGTCCTCTGATAACTCAGTGGATACAGTTTTGAAACCTGTGATAATTCAGATCAACTGTCTTGTTCTGACTGAGAACAACTTGAAGGAGGAAGTAAGGATGTCTTGCTTGTACATGTATATAACATGGGGGACATGTATATAACATGGGAGACCATCATATGTAGATATATTATATATCAAATATCATGCAAAGAACTGCGATTGCTAAAATTCGGTCGGACAAGTTCCCATTTTTTAATGATAGTAAAGGGAAGACATAAAAATATACTCATCCCAGATTGCCTTTCTAAAGTCTGTAACTCTGGGCAAATTGAAAATGAAGAACATTTCTTGCTCCATTGCAATCGCTAGGGACATGAAAGAAAAAATTTTATGAGTAAAATAAATAAATTGGTCCCTGGTTTTCTTAAATTTTGTCCTTCATCTAAAATAAAAGCACTATTGAACAGCAAATCACCAATTATTTTTGAAAATGTCCTCCTCATTTATATTGATTTGCTTTACATCTAGAGACCCGAGTCTCTAATCGTTCAATGAAGTTTATTATTATGTTTATCCATTGATATGTACTGTATTAAATTAATAACAATTGTTTTATGTTAAAATTGGCCATAACCATGCATTGTTAATGAGTTTGTGCTAATAAAGTATTTTTATTTGACTTACTTATACATGTATCTACACCATCTCCTTCATAATTTTCTTTACATTTACATTTATTGCTATCACACACAGCGTTGCTATGGCAATCAGAATCTCTTGTACATCCACCTAAAATAAGATAGAAATGTTATCACAAAAGCGTTGCTGCTCTTGTACAACCACCTTCAATTAGATAGAAATGTTATCACAAAAGCTTTACTATGGCAATTAGAATCTCTTGTACAACCACCTCCAATTATATAGAAATAATATCAAAAAGCGTTGCTATGGCAATAATAATCTCTTGTACAACCACCTTCAATAAGATAGAAATGTTATCACAAAAGCGTTGCTATGGCAATGAGAATCTCTTGTACAATCACCTTCAATTAGATAGAAATGTTATCACAAAAGCGTTGCTGCTCTTGAACAACCACCTTCAATTAGATAGAAATGTTATCACAAAAGCTTTACTATGGCAATGAGAATCTCTTGTACAACCACCTTCAATTATATAGATATAATATCAAAAAAGCGTTGCTATGGCAATAATAATCTCTTGTACAACCACCTTCAATTAGATAGAAATGTTATCACAAAAGCGTTGCTATGGCAATCAGAATCTTTTGTAAAACCATCTAAAATAAAACTGAACAAACACCTGAAAACATACCAAATATTGAAAACAATAGAACTGTGCAGAGACAAATTGAGTTGTCTTTCATTTTTCTGTTACACCGAATTCTTCTGCCTCTATGGTGCAAATATTTCCTATTTATCGTTTAAATTCTCTATTTGGACTTTTATTTTTATTTTTTAATTTTTGCTGTTGCCCCATAGAGACAGAATCTCGGACCAAAAACAATAAGGAGGGATATTTCGTTACTACGGTACTTGGAACTTTGATAAAAGTGAAGAAAAATAGTTCTGGTTTCCATTGGTATGCCTTTTGCTAAGGTGTACATTCTTAATTCAATAAATAAAAAGTTCCCTTAATTACATCAACTAGATAATGTTTCAAAATTTATATGGTTAATGTCTACAGATGATGAATTTATATATAGTCAAATATACACTCTACTTTATTTACTTTAAGACAATCTAAACTTAATTCACTGCATTTTTCTATGCAAAATTTTTATACATTTAAGAATGTTACCCATTCATTGCTCTTCCTCACCCCAATAAACATGTTATATATACGGCAATACATGCTTGTGGTACCCCTCATATTTGTGTATGTATATATATTTGTATATTTGTATTTTTTTCTCACTTTTTATAACACCAATCCAATCATTCTAATTAATTGTAATCATAATGTATCTAAATTAAACTTGTGATTGTTCAGCACATTTGGGGCGTCTAATTGACAATAAAGTATTTGTTTGTCTGGTGTATAATGGAGAATGAAAGGCTATGGAGTTAATGTACATGAGACAAAGTCTCTACAAATACATGGTAAAACAAGCAAAGAAACATCGCTTTTATTGTTGTTCTCCATCTTGAAGTTATCATGAGGCCTTCAAAAATTAGCTTTGTTCATACCTCATAGTAATTTCAAGACCCCCCTAGCACCGGTTTGAGCAGAATTTTTTGCTAATTGTCAAACAACGCTACCGCCATGTCTTTTCTTGGTAATGGATGCCGGGTTACCAACAAACATAATCATAACCCTTTGAATCTCAGTAGCAACAAATTTGTTTTCATATCTATAATACTTTACGAAAGGATATGGAGTAAATGAATATAAGACCATAACACATATGTTAACTCCAACTGCAATAATTTTAATGAGCTGTATGGCCATTTCGGAAATTAATTCTTCATCAGCAGCACTAGAACCCAAACAAAGGAAATCCATAATTTCAAAAAATGTTCAAAATGCAAAAAACCAAACGAAATCCGAATAATCAGTAATATCAAATATAGCTAAGGACAAAAACTACAATGGAGGGAGTTAATCCTTAGGTTTTAGAATTCACATAAATTTAGGTAAAAGTAATTGAACAAAGTGTACATATGAGATATTATCTCATGTACAAGTACACCATATCTAAGAAAAATTAAGAGCATACATCTCTACCACGGGAATTGTTTTACCAACTCCACACTGCAATAAAAGACAAACTCCTGTATTAAATATTTAACGAAAGGATATGGAGTAAATGAACATGAGGCCATAACACATATGTTAACTCCAACTGCAATAATTTTAATGAGCTGTATGGCCATTTCGAAAATTAATTCTTCATCAGCAGCACTAGAACCCAAACAAAGGAAATCCATAATTTCAAAAGATGTTCAAAATAAAACCAAACGAAATCCGAATAATCAGTAATATCAAATATAGCTAAGGACAAAACTACGATGGAGGGAGTTAATCCTTAGGTTTTAGAATTTACATAAATTTAGGTAAAAATAATTGAACAAAGTGTATACATGAGATATTAAACGGGTCCCAGATTCTGTCTCTATGGGGCAACAACAAAAATTAAAACATGATAAAAATCCAAATAGAAAAGATAATTGATAGACAGGACATATTTGCACCATAGAGGCAGAAGAATTAGGTCTATGCTCCTGTCACCAAAGATTCTGTAACAAAAGAAAGGTTATAATGTAAACATATTGAAAGAGAATAAAAACAAAATATGACATAATAATGCAGATTTCACAAAACGTGTAGGTCAAATGGACAAAACCATAATATTGGGAAGACTGGTAGAAATTGTAGTGTCTGTCTGGCTGTCCGGCTTGTTGTGAAGCCATCAATTCAAACACAAACTCCTGATTCTCAAATGAGTGTCACTTAAAAATTTTTTACAGGTCCATTTATTCATACATTAAATAACAAAATACCGAAGTTACTTTGAATTTATTTTCTGCATATGCGCATTTCGACAAATTATGTCTCTGCATTGCAGACCAAACCAAAAAATTTGGAAATCCATAAATAGAAATATTTGTTAAAACTTATAGAGAACAAATTACCAATAGAATCTAAAAAAAGAAAGCCAAAATCATCTAAAGACAGAGCTATGCATGAGGGAAAAGCTCCTTAGGTTTTAATAAATTTTTTTTTGGATTTAGATATTGCAAAATTTCAAATAAAATAGGTTTTAGGGCCAATACCGAAGTACTGGCAACTGGGTTGGTGAATACCCTTGGGGACTAACAGTCCACCAGTAGTGGTATCGGCCCAGTGGTAATAAATAACATAATACCGAAATTAGTGTGAATTTATTTTCTGCATATGCGCATTTCGACAATTTCTGTTTCTTCAGTGCAGATCAAACCAAAAAAATTGGAAATAAGGCTTTAATCCATTTATTTTCTTTGGAAATTAGTGCACTGATAGGGGTACTTAATTTTAGTTTTTACCAAAATGTTCCCTATCTTTGTTGAACATATAATCTTATTCTAATACTCTACAAGTGAAGAATTACCTTCATTTATCCTCACAGTGGACAAACCAAAATGTTATGATAAACAAAGTAAGGCAACTGACAAAATATTTTCCCTCTCTAATATATAATATCTGGACCTTTACACAAACTTAAACATTAGTAGTGACCTCATATTTATCAAGAACTTCATTACCATACAAAATGCACCAACTGACAAAATGTCTACCTTCTCTAGTATCTCTGATCTGGACTCAAATACAAACTTAAACTATAGTCACTCAAGCCTGAAATGTAGAGTCAAGATTCTAATTTTGATGCTTTCCAAGGTACATCATCTGACAAAATATTATTCCTATACCCACTGTAGTATATCCGATATAGACTACGGACTTTAACTTTGTGACCAATGGACAGACAGATAAAGGGACTAAAAGCTATATTCCCTCCCCATTTCTGTAAATAAGCAGGGGTTATGATAAATTTTTTTGGCCAGCATCAAAGTACTGACTACTCGGTTTGTGCATTCTATGGCGAACTAACAGTTCACAAGCAACTGTAAATTTTGCTTCAGCAAATGCCATTTTGAGAAATTATTTCTCTTCAGTGCAAATTTGGAAGACAAAAACAAAATATTGTGATCTTATTATGCAATATGAAAGGAACGACCAGAATTAATAGTGAAGTACGGTTATAGCTGATGAAGGGTATGTACTCTGCCCTTATCAGGTCTCTTTATTGCCCCCCCTCACATTCCTTTCCTAAATTTGCTGATGAAGGGTTTGTACAAGGTCTGATTATCTTGCCTGGACACACCTCCTTATACATGATCTGGTCTCCTTATTGTCCCTCTCACATTCCTTTACTCCATTAGCTGGTGCAAGATTGGTACAAGATCTAATTAGCTTACCTGAACACACCCCCTTTATCACATGATCTGGTGTCTTTATCATCCCCTGCACATTTTTTTCCTACATTACCTGATGTAAGGTTGGTACAAGATCTGATTATCTTACCTGGACTCACCCCTTTATCACATAATCTGGTCTATTTATTGTCCCCCTCACATTCCTTTCCTCCATTAGCTGATGAAGGGTTTGCACAAGATCTTATTATCTTACCTGGACACGCCCCCTTATCACATGATCTGGTCTCTTGATTGTCCCCCTCACATTCCTTTCCTCTATTAGCTGATGAAAGGTTTGTACAAAATCTGATTATCTTACCTGGACACACCCCCTTATCACATGATATGGTGTCTTTATTATCCCCTGAACAGTTCTTTACTCCATTAGCTGATGAAGAATTTGTACAAGATCTGGTAATCTTACCTGGACACACCCCCTTATCACATGATATGGTGTCTTTATTATCCCCTGAACACTTCTTTACTCCATTAGCTGATGAAGAGTTTGTACAAGATCTGGTAATCTTACCTGGACACACACCCTTATCACATGATCTGGTCTATTTTTTGTCCCCCTCACATTCCTTTCCTCCATTGGCTGATGAAGGGTTTGCACAAGATCTTATTATCTTACCTGGACACGCCCCCTTATCACATGATCTGGTCTCTTTATTATCACCTGCATATTTATTTCCACAGTGAACTTGTGCAGGTTTGTACAAGATCTGGTTATCTTACCTGGACACGCCCCTAATCACATAATCTGTTCCATTTATTGTCCCCCTCACATTCCTATCTACCATTATTGGAGATTTGTACAAGATCTAATTATCTTACCTGGACACACCACCTTATCACATGATCTAGTCTCTTTATTATCCCCTGCACATTTCTTTCCACCATTATCTGGTGCAGGGTTTGTACAAGATCTGGTTATCTTACCTGGACACGCCCCTTATCACATAATCTGTTCCATTTTTGTCCCCCTCACATTCCTATCCACCATTATTGGAGATTTGTACAATATCTAATTATCTTACCTGGACACACCACCTTATCACATGATCTAGTCTCTTTATTATCCCCTGCACATTTCTTTCCACCATTATCTGGTGCAGGGTTTGTACAAGATCTGGTTTTCTTACCTGGACACACACCCTTATTACATGATCTGGTCTCTTTATTATCCCCTCGCATTCCTTTCCTCCATTAGCTGGAGCAGGGTTTGTACAAGATCTTACCTGGACAAGCCCCCTTATCACATGCTCTGGTCTCTGTATTGTCCCCATCACATCCCTTCCCTCCATGAGCTGGTGCAGGATTTGAACAAGATCTGGTTCTCTGTTCTTCACCAGTTCCACATGTCACAGAACACTCTGACCATGGACTATAATCACTCCAACCACCATCAACTGTAAAGAAATAATACAAATAACTACATAGCCTAAAAAAAATTAAGGTGAGCCAAACTTGAAAATAGAAGAAAGAAGTTGAAAAGGATTGCCAATCCCTTTGCAATAAACTTTTCCTTAAAAAGTCAATTTCCGACTACTAAAGAATCAGCAACTGAAAATATCCTTTATGATGCACCCACTAAGCATTGATATTGGTATTGTAAATAAGACACAAACTTTAACCTTGGTCATTCATGCATGAAATGTAGGTCAAAATGAAAAAACTTTTCTCAATCAACCACATAGCAGTAATTTTTTTTAATAATCTACCTGCTCCAGTTTCTTAGATCTGAACTTAAATGAAATCTTTAACAAGAGTCTCTAGTGCATGAAATGAATTGCAAAGGGTTCTAATTTTTTCCAGGAACCTCCTGAATATTCAAAGCACATCCACTGAAAAAAATATTATTATTCTGCCTACTCTAGTATCTCAGACTTCCACTTAAACAAGAACTTTAACCTGAGTCACTCATGCATGAAATCGATGTCAATGTAACCTTTTTTTTCTACCAACATGTAGATCTATCAAAGATGCATCTGTGGACAGAAACTCAGCCTTCTACGACTTGCAGTTTATACATACATGGACTTTAATTTTGTGACAAAAAAACAAACTCGGCCATCTATGACTTGTAGTTTAAAACAGACATGGACTTTAACTTAGTGAAAAAAGAACAAACAAATGGATGAACAGGCGAAAATGTAAATCCATTCTCCAACTCATTGGGCAAGGGGATAAAATGTCAGTTTTAGGGCAAGAACCTGACTACTGGTTTGGTGCATACTCTCTGGGATTATCAGTTCACCAACAGTGGCATCAATCAATCAGGTGGTAATACATCGGCAAACGAATACCGAAGCAAGAATGAGGAAAGGGGAAATTCAAAATCACAAATCCAAAATCACGGCAATTCACATCAACGTGAATTGAGACAGTATGACAAAGACAAAACAAACAAACAAAAATGAACAAAAACTAATAACTAAATACTGAACTCACTGTAAATTTTGTTTTAGCAGATGGTCTTTTCGAGAACTTATGTCTCTTCATTATAGAACATACAAAACATTTGGAAGACAAACAAAAATGGAAACAAATGTTTTGATTTAATCTTCCGAAATCTATGAATTCATCATGTAAATTAAGAGACATAACCAGAATTACCAGTGAAGTACAGCAATTAAATGTTTTATTAGTTCAGTATTATATTGAATCTACATACCTGGACACGCCCCCTTATCACATGATCTGGTCTCTCTATTGTCCCCCTCACATTCCTTTCCTCCATGAGCTGGTGCAGGGTTTGTACAAGATCTGGTTCTTTGTTCTTCACCTGTTCCACATGTCACAGAACACTCTGACCAAAGACTATAATCACTCCAATCACCATCCACTGTTAAGTAAAATAAGATGGAATTAAATAAGCCAGTTTCAAAAATAATGAGTCATTTCAGCCTGTAAATACTTTCGAAACAATGATGTTATGGCAGACGGAACATAAAAATGTTTGATAATTTATATATATTGGGAGGCGGAGCATATAAACGTGTGATAACTTATTTTTATTGGGAATGATAAATAATGACATAGCAATAATGGCATTTTGAACAATCAATTTTGAAATAAAATGGATAACTGGAAATAAAATTAATAACATTGAGGCAACCTGCAACAGTAAATCAATTAGGTAAGAATAACAACACTTAAAAAATGCTGATTTCCTATATAACACTGATAAACATGAGGCACAACATAAATCACTTAAAAAATGCTGATTTCCTATATAACACTGATAAACATGAGGCACAACATAAATCACTTATAAAATGCAGATTTCATATATAACACTGATAAATATGATGCACAACATAAATCACTCTAGAAATGATGATTTCCTATATAACACTGAACAGTTACTTGTGATAATAAATTTTTATTGAATTGAGAACACTGGTAGCATTAGATTATGATGTTTTACATAACATTGATACTGTAATAAGGAGTAATATCTTTTGCAAACACATATCCATAACATTTGAAACAGATGGAAACGACAACTACCCCCCTCACCCTTCTGTTGTTTGTTTTTATAGTGACGCACAAAGTCGCATTATTCAAGATCTGTCCTGTAAAACAAACTTAAATCTGAGCCAGTCATGCATGAAATGTAAGTTAAGGAGACCTTACTTCAATCTAGAGCCTAATACTTATTGCAGGTGCATCTACTGACAAAATATTAATCCTATACAAGTTAAAATATAAAACTAGAATAGCCATGTGACTATATATGGTCTTCATTTGACTAGGACAGGAAGTTGTAGGTTACACATGTCAAACCGGAAGTGGATACTTTCTTGCCTACTGTTAATCACAAATACAAAAAAATTCATCTACAAATTCAAATTTTGTGATAAATTGTATGAGAGGTCGACACGTGACCCCACAGGAGTCCTATAGAGAGATAAAGGAGCGCGCATGCGGGACAGAAAGTAGTTTGTATTTCCAATTGGCTACCGTTTTGACCGGAAATACCTGCTGTATAAAGATGTATTTTGGATGACGTTGACTAACTGAATGACTTGATATTTCTCAAATTTTTGTTCCAAACTTCTAGGGAGTGATGTTTTTAAAACTGAAACCAGTAGTGGCTTGTTCTAGCAGTATTTCTATCACGTCTGCTTTACTTGTTTAGAAGGGGAGACTACTATTGTTATAGGGTGAATTTTCTCTTCTCACAATTTTCAATTTTTTTCTATCATTATTTCCCCTTTTCTTATCCCTTTGTGTACATTATTTACTTTTTTCACTACTATCTCTCTATTTTATTTATTTTTTATCAAAGTTATTTTCCCCTTTTCTGCACTTTTACTGTGTAAATTTATATATATTTTTTCCCTTTTCTCACCTTATTTATTATTTTCATTTTTCATCATATACGAAGGAATTTGAATTTTTCTAGCCATTTTGCTCTTTCCATGGCAACGGTTGCCATTTTGATATTTTGAAGACTAAAACTCGTATCTACACATGCTAAGCAACCTTCCTTTCAAATTTCAGTCATTTTAGACCAATTTAAAAATTTCCCGTCATTTTCTGTTCCTTACTGGTCTCTTCCTTTGATCAATTCGGACTTTTGTTGTCACTTTTATTTTCCACTAGCAACGGTCGCCATTTTGATGTTTTTAAAACCAAAGTTCGTATCTACACATGCTCAGTAACCTTCCTTTCAAATTTCATTCCATTCTGAACATTTAAAATTTTTTTCCCGCCATTTTTATTGTTTAATCACGTGACAGATGTCCTCACTAACCTTAATGACAATTACCCTGGACTTTCCTTAAAATAACATGACCTGGACTGACAGACTTAACACGCTTACAATTCAGGACAACCCTTTATATTACATGATCTGGCCCATGTAAATCCCTTCACATTTACAATTAATGATAATTTACCTGGACATTCCCCAATTTTACATGATCTGGACTGAGAGTTAGACCCTTCACATTTACAATTAATGATAATTTACCTTGGCATTCTCTAATTTTACATGATCTGGACTAAGAGTTGAAGCCTTTACGTAAACATTTAATGTAATTACTTAGACATTCTTTAATTTTACATGATCAGGACATAGTATAGACCCTTCACGATTACACTTTATGACAAATTTCCTGGGCATTCTCTAATTTTACATGATCTGTACTGTGAGTTAGGTCCTTCACATTAACAATTAATGACAATTTACCTGGGCATTCCCTAATTTTACATGATCTTGACTGAGTGCTAGGCCCTTCACATTTACAATTAATGATAATTTACTTGGACATTCCAAAATTTTACATGATCTGGACTGAGAGTTAGACCCTTCACGTTAATTTAATGATAATTTACATCGGCATTCTCCAATATTACATATTCTGGACTGAGAGTTGAAGCCTTCACGTTTACAATTAATGATTATTTACCTGGGCATTATCTAATTTTAAATGATCTGAACTAAAAGTTAGACCCTTCATGTTTACAATTAATGACAAAATTTACCTGGACATTCTCTACTTCAACATGATCTGGACTGAGAGTTAGGCCCTTCATATTTACAATTAGTGATAATTTACTTGGGCAAACTGTAATTGTACATGATCTATCTGGACTGAGAGTAAAAGCCTTCATGTTTACAATCAGTGATAATTTACCTGGCCATTTGCTTATTTTACATGATCTTGACTGAAAGTTAGGCCTTTCACGCTTACAGTTGATGCCAATTTAAATGGGCATCTTTAATAATACATGATCTGGACTGAGAATTAGGCCCTTCACGTTTACAATTAATGGTAATTTACCTTGGAATTCTCTAATTTTACATAATATGGACTGTGAGTTAGGCCCTTCACGTTTACAATTAATGACAATTTACCTGACCATTCTTAATTTTACACGATCTGGACTGGGAGTAGGGCCCTTCACATTTACAATTCACAGTAACTTCGGTATTTAGTTATTTATTACAATTAATGATGTTTTACCTGTTTCTCCAATTTAACATGATCTGGATTGAGCGTTAGGCCCTTCACATTTTCAATTAATGATAATTTACCTTGGCATTCTCTAATTTTTCATGATCTGATCTGAGAGTTAAAGCCTTAATGTAAACAATTGATGACAATTTACCTGGGCATTCTCCAATTTTACATGATCTTTACTGAGAGCTAGGCCCTTCCAGTTTACAATAAATGGTAATTTCCTGGTCATTCTCTAATTTTACATGATCTGGACTGAGAGCTAGGGTTTTTCAGGTGTACAGTAAATGGTAATTTACCTGGCATTCTCTAATCTTACATGTTCTGCACTGAGATAAAGGCATTTCACGTTTACAATTGATGATAAATTTCCTGGGTATTCTCTAATTTTACATGATCTGGACTGAGAGTTAGACCCTTCATGTTTACAATTAATGATATTTAACCTGGGCATTATCTTATTTTACAAGATCTGGACTGACGGTCAGACCCTTCATGTTAACAATTAATGGCAATTTACCTGGACATTGTCTAATTTTACATTATTTGGACTGAGAGTTAGGCATGTCACGACTATTAATGATCAATTACCTGGGCATTCTCTAATTTTACAGGATCTGGATTGAGAGATAGACTTTTCATTCATTCTCTAATTTTACATGATTTGGTGTGAGAGTTAGGCCCTTCACATTTAGAACTTATGACAATTTACCTGCATATTCTCTAATTTACAATATCTGGACTGAGAGTTAGGCCCTTCACGATTGCAAGTTAATGATAATTTACTTTGGCATTCTCTAATTTTACATGATCTGGACTGAGAGTTAATCCCTTCATGTTTACAATTAATGATAATTTACCTGGGCATTCTCTAATTTTACAGGATCTGGATTGCGAGTTAGACCCTTCACAATTCTTGCCATTGTTTGAAGGTGCTGGATGTGTACATGCCCTGAATCTGGATTGTGATCCATCACCACATGTCATTGAACATGTTGACCACGGTCCATACTCGCTCCAACCACCATCAACTGCAAATTACGTAAATATGCAATGTAAATATATGTCAAATTTTCAAATAAAAATTAGAAACTATAATGTAAAGAATAATTCTCTTTTTAATCATTACAGTTTACAATGTATATAGAAAACACTCTGCAATTATCAGACCTATCAGTTACTGTGCTTATCCAAAATGCCTTTACCTCTTCCAATTGGTATTGTGCTACCAATCTACCAAATTGGTAAAACAATTGGAATGAAAGAGAAATAGGATTGCTGAACCAACCTAACAGTTTTACAACTCAATTGTTGCTTTTACATATATTTCGGTTCATGGACAGCCAATAGTTTTGCACTGATGAGGCATAAGTTGTCGAAATCCGCAAATGCAGAACCTAAATTCACAGTAACCTCGGTATATTGTTATTTGTTACCACTGGGCCGATGCCACTGCTGGTGGACTGTTAGTCCCCGAGGGTATTCACCAACCCAGTAGCCAGTACTTCGGTGCTGGCCCGAAAACCGATTTTATTTGAAAATTTGCAATACCTAAAATTAAGAAAATTTTGTTAAACCTAAGGAATATCTCCATCTTGCATAGCTCTGTCCTTAGCTGATTTTGGCTTTCCTATTTAGATCCTATTGGTAATTTGTTCTCTATCAGCTTTTACATATATTTCGGTTCATGGATTTCCAATAGTTTTAATTTTATCTGCACTGATGAGGCATAAGTTGTCGAAATGCGCATATGCATAACCTAAATTCACAGTAACCTGGGCATTTTGTTATTTTAAGAGCAAAAAGTTCCGTTCAAGACAATCAGGCAACCAGGCTAATTTATTTACTAAGACATCACGTTGATCTAAATATAATGGACATTCAAAGAAAAAATGTTTGTAGTCTTCACGTGGTGCCCCACAACGACATGATGGGTCAGATATTACGTTTATTTTATGATGGTTATTATTAAGGAATGTTGCTGAACATCTAAACTGTGCTAAAATGATGTTAAGCCTTCGTGGTCCAAAGTAATAGTGGTCTGGGATTACTGCCTTTTTCTCTCTGGAGTTTTTTATTGCAGATTTAAATTTAGATAGATTATCTGCAAGACGCGTGTCTAAGTCCAAGTTGTTCCACTGTCTAATAGTAGATGGAATGTAAGATTCACTTGTTAAAGATAATCTACAAAAAGGGACAATAATATCTTCACCGTTTCTCAGGGGATAAATACTCGTGCTTTGTATACTTGGCGGTATCAAATTTTTAAGGTAAGAAGGAGCATCGCCATTTTGGATGTTAAAGAACATATTTAGTTTACGTATATTACGACGGGATTGCAGTGGTTCCCAACCAATTTCCTTGTATATATCAACTTTACTTGTAAAGATTGGAAGACCTATAACTTTGCGGGCTGCTTCAAGTTGCATTTGCTCTAATTTGTTTGAATTTCCGATTCCACAATTATCCCATAATTCCTTAGCATATTCAAGAATTGGACGAATATACACTAAATATAGTTTCTCACGATTTGACCTGCTTAACTTAAATTTAAGTTTACGTAAAATATTTAAATGTTTTGAGACACTTGATATCATATTTTCAATATGTTTATTCCATTTAGCATCTGCACTGAAAGTAACTCCTAAATGTTTATGCGATTGTGCGAGAGGAATATTTTTCCCATTGAAGACGAAGTTCATCTCTGGAATTTCTGTATTTGCGAATACCATTATCTCTGTTTTTTCGGGGTTAAATGACATAAGCCATTTTTGAGACCATTCATTCAGTGCATTCAAATCATGATCAATAACATTTTGTATTTGTGATTCATCATCACTTGAGAAGCTGAAAGAAGTGTCATCAGCAAATAGTCTTGTTAACGATATTAGTGTATCAGCTATGTCATTTATATAAATATTAAACAATAAAGGGCCCAAAACGGACCCTTGGGGCACACCGGCTATGATAGAACGGAGGGATGAAGAAGAGCTTTTAACAACAACTGTTTGTTTACGTTGAAATAAATAATTACTAAG
Organism: Modiolus philippinarum; assembly: GCA_002080025.1. NCBI lineage: Eukaryota > Metazoa > Mollusca > Bivalvia > Mytilida > Modiolidae > Modiolus > Modiolus philippinarum. Next base: position 42,389 of record MJUU01006675.1, on the reverse strand, counting down.
CCATTTGTGCAAATTACCATTTATTCCATACGATTTCAATTTATATAAAAGACCTCTATGCCAAACTTTGTCAAAAGCTTTAGAGAAGTCGCAGAACACAAAGCAACACAACTCTTTTTTTCTCTAATGAATTCAGAATACAATTGTAAATTTCTATAAGCTGGTGCACAGTTGAATTTTTTGGCAAGAAACCGGATTGGTGTTCATAAATAAGCTTATACCTCTGGAGATGATTAAAGATATACTTATACACCACACGCTCCATTATTTTACCAACACAACTAATTAAGGAAATGGGACGATAGTTTGAGGGCAGTGAATTGTCACCTTTTTTAAAAATGGCAGTTGCATTGGCAATTTTCCATGAAGATAGATATTTACCGTCACTTAAAGATTTATTAAATATTTTTTGAAGGGGCTCAGCAATTATTTCCGGACAAACTTTTAACATTTTGTGACTAATAATATCAGGTCCTGAAGCCTTGTTTGGATCTGATACTTTAATAACGTCGACAATTTCATTTTTATCAATAAATATATCATTCAACTCGTTTTCAGTTTTTGAATCAATATGAGGGAGTGCTACATTATCATCCAGAATGTCAGAAATTGTACCAAAATATTTATTCAGAAGCTCACATTTCTCGTCATCATCGTAAACAATGCTTTCAAAAGTATCATCATTTATTATATTCTGAAGCGGGGGGATACTGTGGGAGCCATTGTTTGATTTTATCAGCATTTTCATAATCTTCCAATATGTTTTTGGATTCGTGGTATTTTCTAAAATTATGTTGTCTAATTTTTTTTCAAAATTTTCTTTCGCAATCTTTTTTAAATTATTTACTCGGTTTCTCTGTTGTTTGTATTTATGGATATTTGATTCTTTTGTAGTCTGAACCGCCAATTTTCGTGTTCTATCTCTTTTTCTTATTTCTCGTCTTATTTCACCAGTAAACCATGGTTTATCATTATTTCGTACAGTAACTAATTCGGTTGGAATGCACTCCCTGACAATCTGAAGAAATGTATCAGTAAATGCAGTGTTCATTTCGTCAACATCCTCCAAATCATCAAGGAGTGCATTCCATTCAATATTGTTTAGCATTTCGGCCATTTTTTCCTTATCAGTTTTTTCATAAATCCAAATTTCTCTTTTGAAAGTTTTCTGATTAATTCTTGGACATTCAATGAAAGCAATGCTTGCATCATGATCACTTATCTCTGGTGGGATGAGTAAAACATCTGAGTATATGCATTTCAAAGTATCACTAATTATTATAGCATCTAACAACGTACTACTATGATTAGTTGTCCGCGTTGCTTTATTGACTACGTTTGTAAGATTGTACAGATTAATAGTGTCTATTAATTTATTATTACTTTGAACGAACAAGTCAGAATTCATATCTCCACAAATAACTATATTTTCATTTGACTGAAACCCCATCCCAATAGCATGATTTAAACGCGTCCAATACTCGTTATCTGTATTCGGGGGTCGATAAGTACAGCATAATAAAAAAGATTGACCCTTCCCATGTATGTCA
>MJUU01006675.1:0-37151 GCA_002080025.1 Modiolus philippinarum | reverse complement strand
GATTCGGAGTCATTTTTCACAAAATAGGCTTGTTCTTTATCTACAACAATGTACCTATATCTTCGTTCGCCGTTCTTACGTGAGAAACCTTTCAGCCGAGATTTAAGTTGTTCATGAGGAATAGTAGTGTAAAGTGTGGGGAAGTCGAAAGTTTTAATGCTGTAACAGTGTGATAATGATCTAGAGTTTAAGATGTCAAGTAGAGCTTTGGGGTTTTTCGAAATCCACATTTCATTTACACCGCTTCTTGAAAAGCAAGTATCACAGTATTTTTGAAGGTCCTCTTTAACAGCTGTCAAGATGGAGGTTAGCAATTTAGATATAGGTTTTGTAGAGCATTTGGCAGATCCAGCGATGTATCGTTCTTTGTATGGGAATTTATGTAATTTAGGTGCCCACTACAAAGAGGGGAGATCTATATCTTCATCCTTGCTGGAAATCCCGAAGGAAAGCAAAACAGATTTATGGTTCTGTAATATTTCCTCCTTCGATAGAGTTGTAGCTGCGTAAGTAGGATTGCCGTTGGAATTATCAGTGCCTAGTTCTTTCTTTATATAATGATTTTTGCAATTAAAAATGATTTTATTTGGGCCTTATCGGCAGGAACGACGACATATTTGTCATGAATGGAGGACAAGTAACTGGCCACATCAGCATTTTTGAAAATTGATGATGCTTTAGTTCTCATTGACCCTGGCAGCTGATTGATTCGTTTAAGAATCATTGACCTCACAGCCTTAATCCACTCGGCAATCCAAATAAATTATTGTTTATTATTATCTCCAAAAATTGGAGACAAACAAATCTTAGAGGAGGGGGCACAAAAAACTCAAATTCTATCATTCTTTTTATCATTTCATTTTTCGTAAACAATTTTTGTTTAAAAGAAATTGAAAATTCAAAAGTGTTTTGTTTTTTTTCAGAATTTTGTCTCTGTGATATGAGAAACAATGTGTAAAAATTCCAAAATCTTCCAATACATATTTTTAGAGTATATGAATTTAATTTAAACGTAAAAAGGAATACAAGTTGGAGTTGCGTTTCTTTTGATGTTGTGTATATTTATGTTTTTATCTCCAACAGCTGGTCTGATAATACCATAAAAGGAAAAGTGATTTTATTTCTATCTCCATATTAAGAGAGCAGTGGCGGACCCACTCATAGGGTAGTTGTGATCATGGGGAGGCCCCCCTTAGGTTGGAAAATATTAAAAATTCCTATGGTTTTTTAACAAAAATTGGGTTCCTGCCCCTGTCTTACAGAAAAATTGTAGGTCGGGCCCCCCTTGGCAGAAAGTTTGGATCAGACACTGTGGAGAGGTACATAATTATAATTTCTACATTCATTTTTGTCAAGCGGGTGAAATGTTATCATGAGCAGTCTGTGCCAATTTTTTTTTCATTTGTAGTTCTTCATGCTAGTTGAGATAACAGATTTACTATTCCAAATCCCATTTTACTAGTCCAAAAAGAAAACTAGAGGATAACATGCCCAAGCGCAAGGTTGAATCAAATTGGGATTTTTTAGTAATATTTGTGTCTGTAAGACACATATGATGCCCCCGCTAAACACATGTTATTCTAGGTTGCACAGATCTATTACTAAATCACCAAAAAATTGAAAGTTAAGCAATGTATATTTTTGAAAAAAAATCAAAATTCATACCACATGCACATCTTCAATATAGGTACAAATGAACTGCAAAAAAAAACTTCCTACCATCAAAACTGTAGGAGGAGTTGCGTGGACAAATTATGTACCCTCTTTTACAAAATCACCCCAAAAATGACTAAGTTCAACAATGTATATTTTTGACAATAATGCACCAAAATAAAAATCCGTACCACATGCACATCTTCAATATAAATACGAAAGATCTGCAAAATAAAAACCTCCTAGCATTAAAACTGTAGGAGGAGTTGCGCGGACAAACTATGTACCCTCTATGAAAAATCACCAAAAATGACTAAGGTCAGCAATGTTTATTTTTGACAAAATAGCACCAAAATCAAAATCCTTATCACATGCACATCTTCAATATATGTACAAATGATCTGCAAAATAAAAACTTTCTAGCATAAAAACTGTAGGAGGAGTTGCGCGGACAAACCATGTACCCCCTTTGGACGGACGGACGGACGGAAGACCGACGGACGGACGGACGGACGAGGATAAAACAATATCCCCCCGACTTATCGTCGCGGGAGCATAAAAAACTTGGTGAAAGGCATAAAGATTAACATGTTGTCTCGAAAATGCAGTATAAAATTTCTGCAACAAATAATGCAATATAAAATTTCTGCAACAAAAAAAAATATGCTAGTCCGGTCAAACTAGTTCTTGAAAAAATTCCGAACTCAAATTTACTAGTCCCGGGCATCGGACTAGTGCCTGATGGAGTAGACTGGTAGAGAGCTACAGTCAATATTCAATTGCTCAAACATCCAATGGACCAATAGAAACAGTTCTAACTAGAGGCGAACTATCAAGGTCAGACAGTATTCTAATTTGTACAAAGCATCCAGAGAAAGGGTTTGAGACATCCATGGTGATGGAGTTATTGTAGATCAGGCAATTAGAGTTCAAATGAAGTTTTTTCAGATATATTCTGTTACACTAAATCAAAAACTGGTCTAGCATTACCTGGCTCTGGAGCAGGTTCTATTATAGGTTCAGGCTCTGGTGGAGGTAGAACTTCAGGTGCAGCTTCTGGGTTAGTTTCAGGTTCTGTTGCAGGTTCAGGTTCTGGTGCTGGCTCAGATTCTGCATGTAAAATTACAGATTTCTTTTTGAAAGGTTTTGTTTATATTTGTTAGTTATATATAGTATTTATCCTTACAAGTCGTTTGTTATCATATGTCTACTATAGCAGGAATTTAGCAATTAAAAGTTCAAGCTAAAGTGAGAACTTTAATTTTTTACCCACGAGACGGTAGATCTACATTGTATGATAACCCATATTTACAATGTGAGTAACCGGGCTCTATCAAGGAAGTCACTGTATCGAACACAGGCTCTAGTTTGAAGTCTACCTCTGTTGTCAATTTCAAGATGAAGGTCAAGGAACGAGGCTGATGTGGAACTGTCTGTGGTATCCTTAATTTCTAGATCTTTTGGATAGATCAGATGAAGAAAATCACCAAAGCGAGGGTTGTTAAGTGACAAAATACCATCTTTATAACGGAAGCTGAAATTGAAGGATTGGGCCAGTTTTTTATCTTTATTTTGAAGAAGCCTTTAGATGAATTCAGCCTCATAAGAGTGGAGAAACAGATCGGCTAGGAGAGGCGCACAGTTTGTGTCCATAGGAATTCCGATAGTCTGTTGAAAAACAAGTCCTCCAAACATGACAAATATATTGTCGATCAGAAACTCTAACATATAAATCACTTCTTCCTCTATATATTTTTTCTCGGATTCAGAGTCATTTTTCACAAAGTAGGCTTGTTCTTGACCTACAACAATGTACCTATATCTTCGTTCGCCGTTCTTACGTCAGAAACATCTATGAAATAAACCTTCCAGCCGAGATTTAAGTTGTTCATGAGGAATAGTGATGTAAATAATAACTAAATACCGAAATTACAAAATTGTACTGCGAATTTCTGCATATGCGCATTACGACAACTTATGTCTCTTCAGTGCAGATAAAATCTAAACGTTTGGAAGACCATAAACTCAAAGATGTTTAAAACTGATAGAGAGCAAATAACCAATATGATCTAAATGTAAAGCCAAAATCAGCTAAGGACAGAGCTTTGCATGAGGGAGATACTCCTTAGTTTTCAACAAATTTACAAAAAATTAGATATTGTAAGGTTGCAAATAGAATCGGCTTTCGGGTCAGCACCGAAGTACTGACTATTGGGCTGGTGAATGCCATCGGGGACTAACAGTCCACCAGCTGTGGCATCGACCCAGTGGTAACAAATAACTAAATACCGAAATTACTGTGAATTTAATTTCTGCATATGCGCAGAAAAAACTGGTTCTACTTGAACATATTACATTTTTTACATATTTTGTATTATATACAAAAATACCGAAGTTGCATAAAAACAGTAAATTTCGTACTGTAAATACACTCAACAACATAAAAAACGCAACAATTGTTTAATGTTGTTTAGCTCACTGGATATTTGAGCTATATTAACCTTATTTATTTATTTTTTAAATTTCAAACGTCTAGAACAAGCACGTAAATTTTTGTCAAAACAAATCTTATTCTCAAGGTACAGAACACTTTCTATGGAATGTGAAAGAAAACAAAAGTCAAAGAATTGCTCTTCTAAGAATAGGCTTGTTCTGAAGTTTAGTTATTTGTTACCACTGTGTCGATGCCACTGCTGGTGGACTGTTAGACCCGAGGGTATTCACCAGCCCAGTAGTCAGTACTTCGGTGCTGACCCGAAAGCCGATACTATTTCAGACCTTGCAATATCTAAATTTTTGTAAATTTTGTTGAAACTAAGGAGTATCTCCCTCATGCAAAGCTCTGTCCTTAGCTGATTTTGGCTTTACATTTAGATCATATTGGTTATTTATTCTCTATCAGTTTTAAACATCTTTGAGTTAATGGTCTTCCAAAATTTTAGATTTTATCTGCACTGAAGAGACATAAGTTGTCGAAATGCGCATATGCAGAAAATAAATTCACAGTAACTTCGGTATTTAGTTATTAGTTATCTGAATTGTATTGTCTACAGTTACAAAAACAGCAATGTTTTTTTACCAAATCTTAGAGGAAGGGGAACAAAATACTCAAATTCCATCATTCTTTTTATCATTTTATTTTTGGTAATTTTTATTTTTTAAAAGAAATTGAAAATTCAGTGTTTGTCTTTTTTCAGAATTTGTCTCTGTAATATGAAAAACAATGTGTAAAAATTCCAAAATCATCCAATACATATTTTTAGAGTATATGAATTTAATTTAAATGTAAAAAGGAATACAAGTTGGAGTTGCGTTTCTTTTGATGTTGTGTATATTTATGTTTTTATCTCCAACAGCTGGTCTGATAATATCATAAAAGGAAAAGTGATTTTATTTTTATCTCCATTTTTAGAGAGCAGTGGCGGACCCAGGGTAGTGGTGATAATGGGGAGGCCCCCCTCCTTAGGTTGGAAAATATTAAAAATTCCTGTGGTTTTTAACAAAAATTGGGTTCCGGCCCCTCTCTTACAGAAAAATTGTAGGTCGGGCCCTCCTTAGCAGAAAGTTTGGATCAGCCACTGTGGAGAGGTACATAATTATAATTTCTACATTCATTTTTGTCAAGCGGGTGATATGTTATTATGAGCAGTCTGTGCCAAAAACTTTTTTCATTAGTAGTTCTTCAGGCTAGTTGAGATAACAGATTTACTATTCCAAATCCCATTTTACTAGTCCAAAAAGAAAAAAAACTTGGTGAAAGGCAATGAAGATTAACATGTTGTCTCGAAAATGCAGTATAAAATTTCCGCAACAAAAAATGCAATATAAAATGTCTGCAACAAAAAAAATTATGCTAGTCCGGTCAGACTATTGCTTGAAAAAATTTAGTAGTCCGAACTCAAATTTACTAGTCTCGGGCATCGGACTAGTGCCTGATGTAGTAGACTGGTAGAGAGCTACAGTCAATATTCAATTGCTCAAACATCCAATGGACCAATAGAAACAGTTCTAACTAGAGGCGAACTATCAAGGTCAGACAGTATTCTAATTTGTACAAAGCATCCAGAGAAAGGGTTTGAGACATCCATGGTGATGGAGTTATTGTAGATCAGGCAATTAGAGTTCAAATAAAGTTTTTTCAGATATATTCTGTTACACTAAATCAAAAACTGGTCTAACATTACCTGGCTCTGGAGCAGGTTCTATTAAAGGTTCAGGCTCTGGTGGAGGTAGAACTTCAGGTGCAGCTTCTGGGTTAGTTTCAGGTTCTGTTGCAGGTTCAGGTTCTGGTGCTGGCTCAGGTTCTGCATGTAAAATTAAAGATTTCTTTTTGAAAGGTTTTGTTTATATTTGTTAGTTATATATAGTATTTATCCTTACAAGTCGTTTGTTATCATAGTTCTACTATATAAGGAATTTAGCAATTTAAAGTTCAAGCTAAAGTGAAAACTTTAATTTTTAACCCATGATACTGTAGAACTACATTGTATGATAACCCATATTTACAAATGATAGATTTTATTTCTCCAATTCTGATTTAAATACATTTTTCAAGTTTTCAATATTAGAACCACTCAAGGGCCTCTTTTAAAAAACCCTCTGACACATGGAAATGAAATCGACATAGACTAGTGTTCGTTGGAAATTTATATGTGTCAAAGTAAATACTTGTTACATTTAGCCCAAAATATATCAATTTAAGGTATATAATACTATTCAAAGATTAATTCGTGACCTTTTTCAACAGCCAATGAAATTGTGAGATTGCTCATTCTTGTGGGAGAACATTTTGAACTCGATATGGAATGAAATAGATAAGACCAGCATACGAAATGGAGAAATCTTTTTTTACGTTTAAATAAAGAGACAGTTAATATGCGTTTTCCATTTGTAAGGGGTACATGTAATTCGCAAAGTAGAACAACTGCTACTTTAGCAAATGTTTTCCAGAGTTAACATCTTCTAATGAATTAGCCAAAATTTAGTGAATACCTTTTCTATGTAAATTTTCAACATAACTTGATGAGGAACATTCATGTAAAAATGTCATCCATATTATGTTGTCTGTCTTGCCAAATCAGGAAAGTCCTTCATGTCGCAGAACCAAACTTAGCTAGAAGTGTGGTTTTGATACAAAAACGAATGTATCCCCCAAATGGGAATAACTCCAACTAGAGGCTCAGAGACTGAGCCTGTATCGCTCACCTGACAAAATGCTTCTATGCCATGCATTACCAAAAAAATATATTTTACCAATGAGGTATAATTTTAAGCTATGTTCTCCATTGGCACAAGTGTTTTTAGTCTGATCCTATCGAAATGAGTAATCTTTGCAAAGTACCTTCAATACATCATTCCATCACAGTTTAGTTAAATTTGTTTGAATAGTTTCAGAGAGAAGATAATGAAAAGAATAGTTTTCATAAACCACCCTACGATGTTCAACTATGTTCTGCACTGGAGGCCTTGTTTTTTGCCAGATCGGCACGAAATGAGCCAATTTTGTAAAGGACCTACCATACATCATTTCTGTAAAGTTTGGTTGAATTTGCTTCAGCCGTTTCAGAGCAGAAGATGAAAATGTGATTTTTCCCATAGGGTCCAATGTTAAATCATGTTCCGTGCTGGCGGCCATGTTTTTTGTCGGATCGGAACGAAATGAGCAATCATTGTTAAGGACCTTCCATACATCATTCCTGTAAAGTTTGGTTGAATTTGCTTCAGTCGTTACAGAGCAGAAGATGAAAATGTGATTTTCCCATAGGGTTTAATGTTAAACCATGTTCCGTTCTGGCGACCATGTTTTTTGCCATATTGGAACGAAATGAGCAATCATTGTTGAGGACCTTTAGTACATCATTCTTATTAAGTTTGGTTGAATTTGCTTCAGTGGTTTCAAAGCAGAAGATGAAAATGTGATTTTTCCCATGGGGTCCAATGTTAAACCATGTTCCGTGCTGGCGGCCATGTTTTTGTCGGATCGAAACGAAATGCACAAACATTGTTAAGGACCTTTAGTACATCATTCCTGTAAAGTGTGGTTGAATTTGCTTCAGCCATTTCAGATCAGAAGATGAAAATGTGATTTTCCAAAAGGGTTCAATGTTAAACCATGTTCCTTGCTTGCAACCATGGTTTTTGTCGGATTTGAATGAAATGAGCAAACATTGTTAAGGACCTTAAGCACATCATTCTTATTAAGTTTGGTTAAATTTGCTTCAGTGGTTTCAGAGCAGAAGATGAAAATGTGATTTTCCCATAGGGTCCAATGTTAAACCTAAGTTCCGCGCTGGCGGCCATGTCTTTTGTCGGATCGGAACGAAATGAGCAATTTTTGTAAAAGACCTTCCATACATCATTCCTGCAAAGTTTCGTTGAATTTGCTTCAGTAGTTTCAGAGGAGAAGATGAAAATGTGAAAAGTTTAACGGACGGACGACGGACGCCAAGTGATGGCAATAACTCACACTGACCCTTAGGCTCAGGTGAGCTAACAAAAAATGGGCGATCAATCTGGCTAGACAATATGCAAACTAGTCATGATGCTCAACAATCTTGTAAAGTATGGTTGAAACCCCATGAAAAATGTAGGAGAATAGAGGTCCACAAACTTTGTCACGAAAGAGAGGGACCAACGGCCAGACCCATGACAGACGAGAAAGACAAAAAAAAATAGGTCTCCCCTTAAGAAGGGGGAGATAATAAGACAGATCGCACACGAAAGTCTGAAGTTTTAATACAAATAAAATAATGAAAGAACTATGAACTTATTCTTTCAAAAACGATTTTATAAAATAATTAGGTTGAATTGACATCTTACTTAAGAGTACATGAAAGGTCTCCAGTCACACAATAAAACCCGTTACACAGACTGAAATACAATAATTTTGTAGGCGCTCTTAGGTAAAAGTTTTTTTCCAATTATACTTGAAAAACACATTCTTCAATGTCAGGGGATGATATGTTTTAGTAAATAGACAGTTAGTTGCTGCAAGGACTACATAAAAGAACAATTACTTTGCTTAAATCAAGTTTATTTGGAGGAAATCTGCTAACTTTCATAAACAAATCTATATCTATATCGACAATTACTTCATATTTCTCTGACTTTAAGTTTCAAGTACCAAACAAAGAGTTTGTTTGATTAAACATTACCTTGCTCAGGAACAGGCTCTGGTGGAGGTATAACTTCAGGTGCAGGTTCTGGGATAGTTTCAGGTTCGGCTGCAGGTTCTGATTCTGGTGCAAGTTCAGGTACTGGCTCATGTTCGGGTACTGGCTCAGGTTCAGGTACTGGCTCTGGTCGTGGTTCTACATGTAAATAAACAAGGTAAATTTTTGACATTTTTCTTGTATATTTATAGGTTGAAATATTGATTATTGTAACGAAAAGCGTATTGAAGTTTTCCATGAAGTTTCCATGGCAACAGCAGCCTTTATATGAGATTTTGGAAACTAAAAATTTATTTCTACATGTGTCAGACAACAATCCTGTAAAATTCCATTGAATTGAAGCACTTTGAGTTTCCCTGCCATTTTTCTGTTTCCGTGGCAACAGCCGCTATTTTGAAAATGAGTCTAAAAATCATTTATGCACATGCCAGAAAACCTTCCCGTAAAATTTCATCCGAATCGGAGCATTTTGAATCTTCATGCCTGTTTTTAATTTCCATGGCAATGGTCGCCATTTTGAATATTTTGAGAAATTTTAAAATGCCAGACAACCTTTATGTAAAATATCATCCAAATTGGAGAACTTTGCATTTTCCCTCTTTCTTGCTGTTTCCATAGAAAATGCAGCCATTTTGAAAATTTTGAAAGCTGTGTGCCTATTAACTTATAAAGGCCAACATTCCTGTAAAGTTTCATGAAGTTTTGACCAATAGTTTCCGAGAAATGTGTCAGAAAAGAATTGAGTAGAAGAAATAAATATGTAGAAATGAACTTGACATTTTCAGGGCATATGTCATTGCAAAATCTGCTGATTAAAAGTAATCTGTACCTTTTATAAGTTTTAGAATGGTATTCATTTATATTTTTACATTACTTTGTATATTCAGTTTGAAGTGTGACAGATTATTGTCATTCTTCATTAAACAGGGGGGAGGTCTGTTGTATTAGGTGATAGGTCTCAATGGTTTAATAGACATTCCTCATTTTTCTTCAGACAGAGGGTAAGAGGTCTTTTGTTTTTCCCATTAGTTACTGGGTGATAGGTCTTCTGTATCGTACCCTTGTCTCAATGGTGATATAGATAATCTGCATCTTCAATTAGCTAAACAGGTCCATTAGTATCTTCAATAAGTCAGGGACTGTATGATCAATCCGTTAGGTCATTTTTATGTTACATATATGTTATGGTCTCTTGTTCATTTACTTTTTACCTTTTCGTAAAATATCAGCGATAAGGTCATGGATGACATTAGCAGTAAGGTCATTTATATGTACATCTTCCACTTGGTATTTGTTGTTGGTAATGTGCCATTAGTCAGGGGTATGCCATTTGCATTTTTGTTTCAAAATTCCATTACTTCTCCGTGATTTTTCCATGACCTTTTGACCATATTCCATGACCTGTTGCTAGTTAACTGTTTTGCATTCATATTTAAAAATGTGATTTGAAAACAATATTCAGATAAAACATTTTTTTCTGCTGTAGAAACAAAATTTCATTATTTTTCCATGACTTTAATCAAAATTTACAAATTCCATGACTTTTCCAGGATTTCATGACCCGTATTAGCCATGCATTTGTTTCTCCATATATAATTAGGGGATATATATTTTGTAGAGAATTGGATGAAAGTCATTGGCAAATTAACTACTCACTGGGAGGTACGCCATGTCAACATGTTAGTCAATATGTGTTGCAGTTACTTGGTAGAGACAATGGAATTTCTGGACACTGATCAATGGGGATACATTTCCTATAAGACTTAGATATAGACAGGATGTACTATGTAGACAGATAACTACCTGGTAGAGATAATAGAATTTCTGGACACTGATCAATGCGGATACATTCCTATAAGACAGGTAAAACTACTTATATCAGTAGATATAGACAGGATGTACTATGTAGACAGATAGCTACCTGGTAGAGATAATGGAATTTCTGGACACTGATCAATGGGGATACATTTCCTTTAAGACTTAGATACAGACAGGATGTACTATTTAGATATAACTACCTGGTAGGGATAATATAATTTCCGGACACTGATCAATGGGGATACATTCCTATAAGACAGGTAAAACTACTTACATCAGTAGATATAGACAGGATGTACTATGTAGACAGATAGCTACCTGCTAGAGATAATGGAATTTCTGGACACTATTCAATGGGGATGCATGCCCTATAAGACTTAGATATAGACAGGATGTACTATGTAGACATATAACAACCTGGTTGAAATAATAGAGTTTCTGGAAACTTATCAATGGGGATCCATTCCCTATAAGACTTAGATATAGACTGGATGTACTATGTAGACAGATAACTACCTTGTAGAGTTAACGGAATTTCTGGTCATTAATCAATGGGGACACATTCCCTATAAGCCTTAGATATAGACAAGATGTACTATATAGACAGATACATACCTGGTAGAGATAACGGAATTTCTGGACACTAAACAATGGGGATACATTCCCTATAGGTCTTAGATATAGACAGGATGTACTATGAAGACAGATACCTAAATGGTAGAGATAACGGAATTTCTGGACACTGATCAATGGGGATGCATTCCCTATGAGCCTTAAATATAGACAGGATGTACTATGTAGACAGATACCTACATGGTAGAGATAACGGAATTCCTGGACACTAATCAATGGGGATACATTCCCTATAAGACTTAGGTATAGACAGGATATATTATATAGACTGATACCTACTGGTAGAGATTACGGATTCTTCCGTAAATGGTGGTATACAGTGGGAGATGACCCATGTGAGATCGATGTACTTGACCTCATCTCACATCTGTAAATGACCAACCAGGCGTGTTGATTTTGTGATACAACAATCGTAACCATGACTTAACGTCATAAAACACCTGACGTCACAATGTCAAGAATACTCAAATTGCGACAAAGTTGTTCAAACAGTAAAGGTTTCCAGACGTTTCTATGTAGACGGATACCTACCTGGTAGAGATAACGGAATTTCTGGACACTGATCAATGGGGATACATTCCCAATAGGTCTTAGATATAGACATGATGTACTATGTAGACAGATACCTACCTGGTAGATATAACGGAATTTCTGGACACTGATGAATTGGGATACATTCCCTATAAGACTTAGATACAGACAGGATGTACTATGTAGACATATAAGTACCTGGTGGAGATAATGGAATTTCTGGACACTAATCAATGGGGATACATTCCCTATAAGACTTAGATATAGACAGGATGTACTATGTAGACATATAACTACCTGGCGGAGGTAATGGAATTTCTGGACACTTAACAATGGGGATACATTCCCTATAAGACTTAGATATAGACAGGATGTACTATGTAGACAGATACCTACCTGGTAGAGATAATGGAATTTCTGGACACTGGTCAATTGGGATACATTTCCCATCATTCATAACATAACCATTTTTACATACACAACTGCTTAGTTGAAAGTCAACATAATATGGTGGTCCTTGAGGATACTGACAGGAAGGAGGAATTAGTGGTGCTGTTTCACTATACTCTGAGTTAGGCTGGTTTGAACAGTGTGGTTTTGCTAAAAAGGAAATACCACATGATGTCAGACAATAGAACTTACAATAAAATATCTAATCTTCAGTAAATATCAAACTTATAATAGCTTAACCCTGCAAACGTAACAGAAATATAGCACTCTTATAATTTATACTGTAAACTTAACAGAACTGTAACAGATATAACCCTCCTTACTTATTATAACTTATTATAAATTATAATGTACTTTACCCTCCAAACTTGACAGAAATGTAACACACATAACTCTCCTAACTTAACTGAAAAGTATACACTTCACCCTCCTAAATTAACAGAACTGTAACACAATTTACACTCCTTACTCAACAGAAATGTAATGCACTCACCTCTCCTAACTTTGCTGAAATGTAACACACTTAACCTTCCAAACCTAACAAAAATGTAACACACTTAACGCTCCTTGCTCAACAGAAATGTAACACACCTAACCTTCCTAATATAATAGAAATTTAATGCATTTAACCATCCGAACTTAACAGAAATATAACTCACTTAACCCTCCTAATTTGATAGAAATGTAACATACCTAACTCTCCTTATGTAACAAAATTGTAAAGTACTTTACCCTCCTAACTTCGCAAAAATGTACCACACTTAACCCATATGTAACACACTTAACCCTTCTAACTCAACAGAAATTTAACACACTTAACTCTCCTAACTTAACAGAAAAGTAACACAATTAACCCTTCTAACTTAATAGAAATGTAACACATTTAACTTTCCTAACTTAACAGAAAAGTAACACACTTAACCCTTCTAACTTAACAGAAATGTAACACACTTAACTCTCCTTACTTAAAAGAAAAGTAACACACTTAACCCTTCTAACTTAACAGAATGTAAAACACTTTACACTCCTTACTCAAGAAAAATGTAATGCACTTAACTCACCTCTCACTTTACTGAAATGTAACACACTTAACCCCCCAACCTTAACACAAATTTAACACACTTAACGCTCCTCGCTCAACAGAAATGTGACACACCTAACCTTCCTAACCTAACAGAAATGTACACACTTAACCCTCCTAATTTGATAGAAATATAATACACCTTACCCTCCTTACTTTACAGAAATTTTACACACCTAACCCTCCTTACTTAACACAAATGTATTACACCTTACCTTAACAGAAATGTAACACAATTAACCCTCCTAATTTAACAGAAATGTAACACACTTAACCCTCCTAACTTAACAGAAATGATTTCCACGACCTCCAATAATGAAATAAAGGTTTCATAAAACATATCTTTCTGTTTGTATCCATTACGAGCAACTTTTCATATTACAGAATCAACGAAAGTTGTTTTAGCTAATGTTTCATACAAAGATATCCAACTTAGTACCTTGGGTTCTCACAACTAATTATAAGACCCTGTGAACTACACAATAATTACATTACGTAAGCACTTACAATTCAGAAAATTCAGAAAATCAGAAACATTCAGAAAAAAAATTATGTTAACTACGCAATTACTACATTACGTAAGCACTTACAAGTGTGAACATTCATAAAAAACTGTCATTGATGTCAGGTTCTTCACAATGGTTGTTAACTATTTAAGATTATGATCATTGTTAAAAATTGTTCTGTGGCATCATTGTTTTGTATTGGATTAAATAAAATAGTTTTAGTACTTAATGTTTAAACTAAATCCAGCTATGATTATCATACTTAGTAATTGCAGAATACGTGAAATACAAGATCAACTTAAGTAATTGTGACTTAATTGTCTTAACTTTGAAACCTTGAAAGAGATTTGCAAAACTATATATATTCACATAAGAGCCCAATCAAAATATTACTGTTAAGAACCAAATGTTACTGTGAAAAATGAAATTAATCAACCATCATGTTCAGTAAAAAAATAAAAATATTACTGTGTTTTTGATACAAAATCAAATGTCTCCCCCCAAACTTAATCTATCAAAATTCTATGTCAAGAAGGGGTATAACTTGAATAAAAATTACCCGATCAATCAAGCCAGACAATATGCACAACTAGGCATGATGGTCAACATTCCTGTAAAGTTTAGTTGAAATCTGATTAAAAATGTAGGAGAATGGGCGTCCATAAACTTTGTGACGTATGGACGGAAGACTGATGGACGAACAACAGACAGAAAAGACAAAACAAGACGTCTCCCCCTTGAAAGACAGGAGACATAAATATGTACAGCCTCATTATGAAGTAGATATTGAAGACAGAAAAGACAAAACAAGATGTCTCCCCCTTGAAAGAGAGGAGACATAAATATGCACAGCCTCATTATGAAGTAAAAATTGAACTAGCTCTACTGTAGATATAAAATCCCCCAAAATGCTTTCACATTAGATCTTTGATCCTGTGTCCTGACAAGGGATGACAATTCTTAATAATAGAACAAAAATATCATTATATTTTATAATTGTTTTTATATACAAAGACTGACTTGAGGATGTTCGATGGTCATGTTTATGTATTTCTGTCAGATTTTCGGACTCCTCTGGTTTTAGCCATTTAAAAGCCTAATATTGTTTTGCCCAGTGACCCCCTATTTTTTCCCCTAATTTCATTTTATACATCTTTTGGAGCATTCTGACAAAATTTTATTCAATTGGTGTTATTTTGTCACATTTTGTCTAACATTGCTAATGTCAAACCTAAGAAATATGCAGAGTAGTTCAGTTTCCTGCCATTTTTTGAAAAACTCATACCAAAAAATTGTTTGACACATAAAACTGTTGTTTAACCCAAGGTATAATTTTTTTCGCAATATTCTTTAAATCAAACTGATAATTGATAGTCGTTATTTTTACAAAAAAGAATTAAGAATATATTTGTTGGTAGGCAGAATTCCAAAAAAATATGTGGTCTTTGAGACTTTCAATCAAATATTGAAATCCAATTGATGAAAGTGATTATCCTAAATTAAAGAAACTATTTAACTATGGTTGCTAGGTAGAATTCTTTGATACTTGCAGGAAATTAAGCAAAAATTGGAATCAAATATCTTTGAGATCCAATTGATGAAAGTGTTTGTCCTTAATTAAAGAAGCTGTTATAATATAGTTGCTGGGAAGAATTCCAAACAATAAGTGGTCTTTAAGATTTTCAGGAAATTTACCAAAAGTTTAATCAAATATTTTTGAAATCCATTTTGTTAACAGGTTTGTCCTAAACTAAACTAAAAACTAAAAATTATTTTAGTATTGTTACTAGGTAAATTTCCAAAAATAAGTGGTCTTTGAGTTTTCAGGAAATTTACCAAACTTGGAATTCCATTATCAAATTCTAATTTTTCAAAATCTAATTTTCTATTAAACAATTGCTTAAACACATAATTATATGCTCAAATTAAAAAAAAATATGAGTCTTTGACATTTTCAGGAAATTTACCAAAGTTGGAACTGGAATCATCATTCCGAAAGCTTATTGCAAATCTACAGACTATGGGCAACAATTCTACATCAAGATTTTATCCCTTAATCAAAAAATGTACAAGGAGTTTGTGTCACATGCCACATGTGTCAAAATCCACAACTTTGGGCCTTTGTCAAAATCAACATCTTGGGGCCTCTGGTTTGCATCAAGATAAAGATAAAAAATCCGAAAGCTTATTGCGCATCTACAGAATATATGCAACAACTCTAAAACAAAAATAAATCCATAAATCCAGAAATGTAGGAGGAGTTTGTGTCATATGCCACATGTGAAAAAATTGACATCTTGGGGCCTCTTGTTTGTACCGAGAGCAATATCAAAAATCCAAAAGCTTATTGCGCATCTACAGAATATATGCAACGATTCTGCAACAAAATTAAATCACTAAATAAAAATGTAGGAGGAGTTTGAGTCACACAATTTGAGACAGACAGACGGAGGGTATAACAATATCCCCGAACTTTCTTAGAAAGTGTGGGGATAATTACATCGGTAACATGTTGATTTTTTTGGCAAAAATTACTTGTTTTCAATTTTCTTACCAAAAATAAAATTTAAGGTGTTTGCATGGTATTATTTTCCTATTATAGAATTTTGTGAAATTTTCTGTGTAGAGACAAAATTGCATTATTGTTAAAAATATGAATATGAATGGGGGTGATCGTGTATTTAAGCACAAAAAATGAATTGAAAATTTAAGAATTTTACATAAAAATGATAGGAAGAATGATTATATGAGAGGATTGTTTCGAAAATCTATTGTAGATTTTGTTCATGCTTTGCATGTGTTTTGAAGTCATTATATAGTTGACAGATAAGAAATAAAAATTAGGGGTCAGTGTAGAAATAAGAGAGATTAATTAGGAAATGTTGATTTTTCTAGTGATATCGATATGAAATTCTATTATCAAATTATCTCCCTTGCATTACTTCTGTGTTCTGTAAATCCAGCAACAGATTTTAAGCACATGTGTTTTAGTTCACCTTTTTCAAAAAGAAATGTTGTCAAAGTGATAAGAAACAAAAAAATTTAAATACTTCGGAACATTTTAGATAACAATTTTGCTACATTTCTTAATGGATATAACCGAAATGAACAAGAATAAGAAAAAATGACGGAATAATACCACTGAGACACCTTTATTGAAATCCTTGTTATTTTAGAGTTGACCATTGAACATCCTAAATTCTGCATATGAGGAAGAGAGGTTATAAATTAGTACTTAAAAAGATCCTTTTACTCACCACAGGCAGTTGTATATGTTGGTTTCCAATATCGGTACGTTCTATCAGTAAATCTGGCACGGTCCATGTATGAAGCTGATATATCACATGCCATTTTAACATTCAAACATGCATAATTTCCACATATTTCTAACAATTTTGTATAATTGTTCATATTACCAAATGGACCAGAATTTGGTCGATAAACACGTTTCATATCTCTACATTGTATATTCAGATTACGAATTATACATGTTCCTTTTACATTAACACACCTATAAAACAAACAATATAAACTTTACTTCGTAAAACAATTGTTGTCATTTCTCTTTGTGTAAATGTCCATATCATGTAATAAAAACCCATACTGGATGAATTTATATCTCACTTGGGATCGTACTATGTTAAATTACTAGCTATTAGGATCCTACCAAGTGAAAAGCCCTACTGGAATCATACCATTTAAAAGCCCTACTGGGATTCTACCATTTGAAAAGCCCTACCGGGATTCTACAATTTGAAAACCCTATTGGGATCCTACTATGTGAAAAGCCCTACTAGGATTCTATAATTTGAAAAACCCTATTGGAATCCTACCATGTAATAACCCCATTTGGAATCTACCATGTGAAAAGCCCTACTGGGATCCTACCATGTGAAAAGCCCTACTGGTATTTTACCATGCAACCATAAAGAAAATGATTTCCATGTAAGGCCCTAAAGGGATCCGATCATGTAAAAGCCCTACTGGGATACTACCATGTAAATGCCCTACTGGGATCCTACTATGTAACCATACAGATACTGATTTCAATGTAAAAGCCTTACTGGATCCTACAAATTTGAAAAGCCATACTTGGATCCTTCCATGTGAACGGTTTTACTGGGATTCTACCATGTGAAAAGCACTACTGGGATCCAATCAAAAACCTACTGGGATCCTACCATGTCAAAAGCCCTAATGGGATTCTATAATGCAAAAAGCCCTACTTGGATCTTACCACGTATCCATAGACATAATGAATACTATGTAAAAACCTTACTTGGATCCAACCATGTAAAAGCCCTACCGGGATCCTACCATGTGAAAAGCCCTACTTGGATCCTACCATTTGGAAGGCCCTTCTGGGATTCTACCATGTAAAAGCCATACTGGGATTCCACCTTGTGAAAAGCCATTCTGGGATTCCACCATGTAAAAGCCATACTGGAATTCCACCATGTTAAAATCCTTACTGGGATTCCACCATGTAAAATCCCTACTGGTATTCCACCATGTAAAAGCCCTACTTGGGACCAACAATCAATGGAAGGAGGGACTGGTGGACAAGGGACCAACGGGACAGATGGACAGGGCACCAACAGACAATTTAAGGAGGGACAGATAGACAAGGGACCAACAGACAATGGAAGGACGGACAGATTGACAAGGGACTAACAGACAATGGAAGGAGGGACAGATGGACAAGGGACTAACAGACAATGTAAGGAGGGACAGATGGACAAGGGACTAATAGACAATGGAAAGAGGGACAGATAGACAAGGGACCATCAGACAATGGAAGGAGGGACAAATGGACAAGGGACTAACAGACAATTGAAGGACAAGTCAAACAAATGAGAAAAATCAAAATGACATGGCCATCATACATGTACTAATTGTCACAAAAATTATTACAAGTACCATGTTTTACAGAAAAATTATATAGATAGCGTTTTCTCAGTAGAATAAATCTCATATTGCCACGGGTGAAAATAAAGGATTTCTAGCTAATGGAGGAAGTGATGTTACAATATCTCACCAATGTCCTTATCGAGTAAACAGCTGGCAAATTGAAAAAAAATGGAAGATTGTGTCCATGGGACACGGATGGGCCCGCCTCCTTGCAATCGAAACCCTTAAATTATTAAAGGCATAATTATGTACAATATATATATCAAATAATTATAAAAAAGGATCTTTCTCCTGTGATAAATAGGCACTGGAACTGGTTTGGTTTTGATCCCACAAATTATCTGAGAAACAGTCTTATATGTAATACTAATCTATTTTTAGCAACTGTGACCTTGACCTTGGGGGTATCAACGCTAAAATCTATGGGATTATGTCTATTGTGATAAGTAAGCAAGTGACCAAGTTTGGTTTGATCAGATGCAGAATACTCAAGTAATTGTTCGGCAACCAAACTTTTATTGAAATTTTAGTCTATTTTTAGCAACTGTGACCTTGATCTTGGTGGTACCATCCCGGAAATCAATAGGCTTTTGTAATGGGTGATAAGCAAGCACTTGACAAAGTTTGGTTTTGATCCTATGTAGTAATATAAGGATCATATGTTGTATGTCAAATAAGAAAATAAAACTGAATTGAAACGTTCCGGTTAATTTTGTACATAGTCGCAACAGAAAATTTTCGGTATTTGGTCGTATTTCATTCGATCCGTTCTAGCTTGTTATGCAACTTAATCATGTTTTTTTCAATTGTTCTTTGCTCTCCGTCATTCACCCAGAAATATTCTAGGAGCTTGCTGATTATAACATGTATCAATTGGCTGGAGTCACTACAAATGAAAAGGCACTATTTTTTATAGTACTATTTTCGAGGTCTGTCAAACATTGGCGTATTGAAATAGTGTAGTGCGCCCTGACAATATTATGGCTTTGACATTTAACACAATCTGGGCACACAGAAGCTATAGTTATTCGTCATATAAGCGGGAGGTTGATGCATCAATAAACCTGGTTTAACCCACCATTTTATTTAAAAAATGCCCGTTCCAAGTCGGGAATATGACGGCTTGCCAAAAATGTTCTGTGTCGGATTTTGTTCCCCTGATTCAGTAGAATGTTATACGGATTTTCCTTACTGGTCTTTTCCTTTGATCGATTCGGACTTTTGTTGTCACTTTTATTTTTGATCCTATGTAGTAAGCTCAAGTTATCCTGAAACCAAAATTTTATTGAAATTTTAGTCTATATTTAGCAACTGTGACCTTAACCTTGGGGGTACCAACCCGGAAATCGATAGGGTTCTGTCTTCGGTTATACCAAGTTTGGTTTTGATCCGATGTAGCATACTCAAGTTATTATACGGAAACCAAAATTTTATTGAAATTTTAGTCTATTTTTAGCAACTGTGACCTTGACCTTGGGGGTACCAATACGGAAATGAATAAGGTTCTGTCTTGGGTGATAAGCAAGAATGTGACCAAGTTTAATTTTGATCCGATGCAGGATACTCAAGTTATTATCCGGAAACCTAAATTTTATTGACATTTTAGTTTATTTTTAGCAACTGTGACCTTGATCTTGGGGGTACCAACCCGGAAATCAAAAGAGTTCCGTTTTGGGTCATGAGCAAGCATGTGACCAAGTTTGGTTTTGATCCGATGCAGGATACTCAAGTTATCAACCAGAAACCAAAAAGATGGACGTACGGATCAGGGTAAACCTTAATGCCCCCAACCGCCTAGCCTATGAACATGGAATTAAACTTGATCTGTGTTTTTTGGCAAGTAACTTACATTCCAAATTTGAAGACAGTATGTTACGTCGTTCACAAGTTATCAGTCAGACACCCTAAAATAAGCAAAATTTCAAAGCTTCAAGGAGCATAACTCCAGAACCCCTTGAATCTCTGTATCGAAAATCAAACTTGGTCTGAGTTTTGTGGTAAACAATTTAAATACCAAGGCAGTATGTTATTTGGTTCACAAGTTATCAGTTTGAAACCCAAAATTAGCAAAATTTCAAGGGGTATACTCCAGAAACCCTTGAATTTCTGGAACAAAATCGAATTTGGCCTGTGTTTTGTGGTAAACAACTTACAAACCAAGTTTGAAGACAATATGTTATGTCATTCACAAGTAATCAGTCAAAAATCTCTGGAGGATGGACTGACCGACAGAAGGACGGACGGACACACAACTGAGGGTATCACATAATAACTCGCCACTATATGTGGCGTGGTATAAAAAGCACTATTAATTGACTGTCATGAACATCAATAAAAATGTCTCTCAACGCAGTGGATTAAACTAGTTGTGGAATAAGGACTGCAATTCGTTTGACTGTTCTGTGGTGATCGCCACCGATGGAATTTTAATTGATATTCACAACGGTTTATTGGTTATACTATAATTATATCATACTCTTTAGTGAAGAAGACTTTAACTACATCGTTACTATTAAATTTAAAAGTCTTGATTGCTGATATCTCTTCACTTAAGTTACAAAAATTATTTGATGCATTTGGAATGATTACAGATTGTACCTAGGATATGTGGATAGTAGTCATACATCTTGAGTAATTATTGAACCAATACGATTTCAACTAACGTTCTATTGCAGACATGTTGAATATTTACTGATGGTACCTTTAATACTCAATATATGGCCAATGTTACCATGACAACAAGATTAATAACTTTACCTGGTATTTGTAGACGGTAATTTAAATAACTCGATGTACTTTTTCTGGTTACTTATAGTCATCTTGTTACCATCTCCACATAATCCTTCTAATCCAGAGGCATATTTCTTTTGTACAAAAACTTCAACTGAAGCAGCATTTTTGTCAGGACCACCAAAAAAGACTACGCCACATTTATTTGTAAAACGTATTCTACCACCAGTTTTTGCAATGCAGACGCCATCATCACCGCAAATCGGAATATTCTTGAGTTTTTCCCCATCAACCTATAGGTAGACATAATTAAATAAATTCTGAATATGAATTCTATTTTATATCAACGTAAGATTGAACAATCTCCTGATGTCCTCATTGAGATCATCCTTGAGTAAAAACGGTATCATATGAGAACTATTTTATGAACATGCATTCTACTTCCTTAAGCATTTTGTCACACTCCAATTTTTTAGACGCCAAAAAGATTTATTTCAATTTTTAGACTTATTTTCAGTCATTTTCTTAAAAATCTACAGCATTTTTCACTAAAAAATAATTATGAAACAAGGGACTATAAACTCTAGTGTTGTCCCAATGATCGATTATAATCGAAATCGGTTATTATACCCAACATTTTTATGATAAATTACAAAAATATCTTATTGATAAATCAGTTGTCAGATGTGCTTAAAAAGTTCCTTTGCATTTTATATCTAAATGGATATTTTGTAAATTAGAACCCATGTAAAATTGTTATAAATGCAAATTTTCCCATTCTTAAAACTCTCATTTTCATGTTGTAACAGACAAAAGTAAAGCTTCT
This sequence comes from Modiolus philippinarum, assembly GCA_002080025.1. Classification (NCBI taxonomy): domain Eukaryota; kingdom Metazoa; phylum Mollusca; class Bivalvia; order Mytilida; family Modiolidae; genus Modiolus; species Modiolus philippinarum. Next base: position 14,840 of record MJUU01006675.1, on the reverse strand, counting down.
GTCAACTGGACAGCCAGAAGAGCTGAAAAAAGAAAAATTCTATCCCAAACACGCCCTTAGTTGGCTGAGAATCTAGGAATTTTTTTTATAGCTTAATAGTAAATGGTAATGAATATCTTACCCAAACCTTTGACTTGGGACCCATTTTAATCTGACGATTCTGTGTATTGATTAAAATGCTATTAACTGTTATAATTTGTCCACCCATCCGACTTCTAGGCATAGTATTTATAATAACTTCAAGATCACATCCATTCTCGTCATATTTTGTCAGTCTGATATTAGATGTACATCTTTCATTGATATTCCCAATACCTTTACCATTATATAGTAAGTACTGGTTTACACCGACTGCTGAACATATGAAATAATCTAAAGATATAAAATAGAAATGTATGTGTTTAAAAAGGAAACTGATCACAACAAATAAATTTGAATATATAAAACACACCATGTACATGTTTAGACCGAGTGCTGAACACAACAAATAATCTAAAAAAGATAAAACAAAACATGTACATGTTTACAACATGTTCTGAACACATCAAATAAATTGAAAATATAATGTCGAATAGAATTCGAAGTATTTACAAATGAAAAGGAACACATCAAATAATCTTAAGATAACACAACATGTATGTGTTTGCAGAGACAACTGAACACATCAAATACTGTAAAGATATCAAAAGCAACATTTACGTGTTTACAGAGAAAACTGAACACATCAAATAATCTAAAGATATAAAACACAACATTTGTATGTTTACAGAGACAACTAAACACATCAAATAATTTAAAGATATCAAACACAACATTTAAGTGTTTACATAGGAAATGGAACACATGAAATAATCTTAAGATACCAAACACAACACGTAAGTATTTACAGAGACAACTGAACACATCAAATAATGTAAAGATACCAAACATAACATGAAAGTGTTTACAGAGACAACTGAACACATCAAATAATGTAAAGATATCAAAAGCAACATTTGTGTGTTTACAGAGAAAACTGAACACATCAAATAATCTAAAGATATCAAACACAACATTTGTATGTTTACAGAGACAACTAAACACATCAAATAATCTAAAGATATCAAACACATCATTTAAGTGTTTACATAGGAAATGGAACACATGAAATAATCTTAAGATACCAAACACAACACGTAAGTATTTACAGAGACAACTGAACACATCAAATAATGTAAAGATATCAAACACAACATGTGAGTGTTGACAGAGACAACTGAACACATCAAATAATGTAAAGATATCAAAAGCAACATGTGAGTGTTGACAGAGACAACTAAACAGATATGGAATCATCCCATTTAAGACCAATCTGACTTTGATACTGGAAATTGAAGTGTCCTGGTTCATACTTGCTGTAAATAACAATATCTTAATGGAAAAGTTCTACTTGCAAGCAGCTGTAATATTAATTTTTCATTTATTTCAATTTTGTAATTTTGTAATTCGAAGTTTAGAACTGCGTTAAAATGAATTCATTTCTGCAGGATAACACAAGATTTTTAGGTCTGGACTTTAGTGAGTGAAATTTCAGTGCATATTCATCGGTTGAACTAGAAAATGTCTTCAAAAATGTGTTAATAAAAATCATGTCATTTACAACAATAATTCATCCTTATGGGGAAGTAAAATTCCCTTGAATTACAAATTAGATACCGTAAACTGGAAAATTTTCACGGCCGTTGTATTTCCCCTATATTCGCTTTAATGGATGAGGCGTGAAAATAAGACTTTCGCTAATGTTTTTATGTAATTGGGTAATTTAGTGGATTGACCAGCAACCCAAATTCAAGACTGCGTAAAATGGAATCTATTTTGAGAACCAACAAAACAATAAATAAATAAAAATAAAAATAAACAAAAACAAACAAACAAACAACCCGAACATTTGCCGTTTTACAGTAGCTGAGTGTTGGAAATGTGCTTGCATTGGAACAAATTGGTTGCGCCTGAAATGATAGGATCATAACCAAGTCAAAAATCTCGCACTGTTAAGCTTGAGTAATTAAGTTTTTTTTTGTTGTTTCCTAAACAGGCTACACCAATACTTACTTTCTGGCGTCAATTGGGAAACTGTTTAAATAAGGAAAAAATAAAAGAATTAATGTGGATAAAAACAGACTTGCCATCCATTTACATTTCATATTTACACATAGAGGTTGTGAATTTACGCATACTAAATCCCCATTTACACATACTTATTTCACGTTTACACACATGTATACTGATTTCATATTTACACATACTGATTTTACATTATATCTACACATACTAAATTCATATTTACACATACTGAACATAATGAATTCACATTTTTATCTAGAGATTCACATTTACACATGCACTGATTTTAATGATTTTATTCAACTACTCGCTATTTATTTAGGAAACAATATTCATAAACATGTCAAAATTTAGTATGTGTACTATCCTGTTTATCATCAAAGAACTAAAAGGGCCAATTCTTAATATCTTACACCTCTATACCCATAACTAAGGGTGTCTGAAATCAAAACTTTACAACGATATATTTCCTCTTTCCAATAATGACCTCCCTTTTATAAGCAGTAATATTCCCCAACACCAACAGATGAAGTCTACACTTCACAGTTCATTCCCTTTTGTCATGCTTGTAGTGAAAGTACTAGTGTTTGTTAATTTCCAATTTTCATGGATTGTGGTTTGCTAAAACCTTGAAATGAAGTTCCCAATGAAATGCATATTTTACCTAGAGTTTTAATGTATAGAGTTAAGTGTCCACAAAACAGTGATTTTTATGAAACACAAAAATTGTTATCCATGAATAAAAGAACTTCAATGTAAACTCTAAAAACGAAGGATTAACTACCTCCATCGTAGTTTTGTCCTTAGCTGTGTTTGATATTACTGATTATTCGAATTTTGTTTGGTTTTATGCATTTAAAACATTTTTTAAATTATGAATTTCCTTTGTTTGGGTTCTAGTGCTGCTGATGAGGAATTAATTTCCGAAATGGCCATACTATTGCAGTTTGAGTTAACATATGTGTTATCGTCCCACGTTCATTTACTCCATATCCTTTCGTAAAATATTCAACAGTATAAACATGTACATCGGTAAACAGATAGCAAAGAAAAAGGAAAAAAGTAATACAACAACAATACAATAAGAACAACACAATAAAGACAGACTAGAGGCTCCCAGGAGCATATATCTCTCACCTGGCTTTCAGTTGCCAAAATCGTGGTAACATTGTAAGTATTTAAAGTCTGATCAGGTTTTACTATATTTCTTTGTTGGACTTTTTTTTTTACAAAAAACGTTCTTGCTAAGGACCACTTTCACACCAGTTTTGATATACGAACAATTTTCAACATCGGTCTTGAAGTCGCAACATCAATATCTATTTGGAAACCAAATTTCATTGAAATAGGACAATGTTTAAATTTCCCGCCTTTTTGGCAACCATTTTGAAAATGACCGTCAGCAAACAATTTTCAATATAACTAAATACCGAAGTTACTGTGAATTTATTTTCTGCATATGCTCATTTCGACAACTTATGTCTCTTTAGTGCAGATAAAATCTAAACGTTTGGAAGTCCATAAACTCAAAGATGTTAAAAACTGAGAGAGAACAAATAACCAATAAGTTCTAAATGTAAAGTTTTGAAGTTGTGACTTCAATACCTATTTGGAAACCAAATTTCATTGAAATCGGACACCATTGAATTTTCCTATTGCCTGTTTTGACAGCCATTTGAAAAGGCAGTCAACAAACAATTTTCAACACCGGTTTTAAAGTAGCGACATCAATATCCACTTGGATAAAAAATTCAAATGAAATCAGATAATGTTGAATTTTCCCGCCTTTTTTGGCGGTCATTTTGAAAATGGCAGTCAACAAATAATTTTCAACATCGGTTTTGAAGTTGTGACATCAATACTTGTTTGGAAACCAAATTTCATTGAAATCGGACACCATTGAATTTTCCTGCCTATGTTGACAGCCATTTGAAAAGGCAGTCAACAAACAATTTTCACCACCGGTTTTGAAGTAGCGACATCAATATCCACTTGGATAAAAAATTCAAATGAAATCAGATAAAGTTGAATTTTCCCGCCTTTTTTGGCGGCCATTTTGAAAATGGCAGTCAACAAATAATTTTCAACATCGGTTTTGAAGTTGCGACATCAATACCTATTTAGAAACCAAATTTCATTAAAATTGGACAATGTAGAATTTTCCCGCCTTTTTTGGCGACCATTTTGAAAATGGCGGTCCATGAACAATTGCTAACATCTGTTTTGAAGTTGTGACATAAATACCTATTAGGAAACCAAATTTCATTGAAATCGGACAATGTTGAATTTTCCTGCCTTTTTTGGCGGTCATTTTGAAAATGGCGGTCAGCGAAAAATTTTTAACATCAGTTTTAAAGTTGCAACATCAATACCAATTTGGAAACCAAATTTCATTGAAATCGGAATATGTTTAATTTCCCGGCCTTTTGTGGCGGCCATTTTAAAAATGGCGGTCAACGAACAATTTTCAACACAGGTTTTGAAGTCGCAACATCAATATCTATTTGGAAACCAAATTTCATTTAAATTGGGCAATGTTGAATTTTCCCGCCTTTTTTGGCGGCCATTTTGAAAATGGCGGTCAACAAACTATTTTCAACACCAGTTTTGAAGTCACCACAGCATGCCAAACATTTCATCATGTTACACTTAATCTTCATCTTCTATAGTTTTGGAAATAAAAGACGAAAAATACAAAATTTTAAAAATTCGGTGAAAAAAGGGCAACAACTCCTACAAGGGTTTATTGATTTTCTTCAAAATTATAGGGTGGGTAGATCTTGATATGCTGAAGATTTTTGCAATCTACACTTGACCTCTATCTGTTACACTTTTTGAAATAAAAAATAAAAAATGCAAAAATTTTTGAAAATTTTACGGAAAAAGGGCTATAACTTCCAGACGGGTTTTCAGATTTTTTTCAAAATTGCACAGTGGGTAGATCTCATCATGCTCATCATTTTACTTCTGTCAGATTTTTGATATCTGTAACGGTTTTTGAGTAATTTGTAAAAAAAACAGCAATTTACCCCTATGTTCTATACAACGGACATAAAAATCACAAACTTGAAAGTGCATACCCTGGTAATGATTCAGGCTAAGTTTGGTTATTATTGGCTAAGTAGTTTCAGAAGAGAAGATCTTTGAATAAAAGTTAACGGACGGACGGACCGACGGACGACGAGTGATGGCAAAAGCTCACATGGCCTTTGGCCAGGTGAGCTAAATAAAATGAACCAGAAATCCCAAAACTAAAGCACAAGTAGTGTGAATTCAAATAAAAAAAGGTGTAATTAGTCATACACTTTTTTAAACTATAGGACGGCTTTTGTCAGCGTCATCAATTTTGATCAACCAATCATGTATTTGTTATCGTCTGGTCACGTTATTAAGTGGTTAAAAACAAATGGATTTTACCCTACATCACATGCTACTATAATGTGCCATAAATATTTTGTTTTACCAAATACTTCAATTTAAAAAAATATGATAATTCCAATAATGCCATTATCCTAATTCTAAAGTTTTATGCATGGATCTTATTTTCTTCATATAGGAAATTTATGCTGAAATTTTCATTTGGAAATGTGTTCACTATTGCATTGCTGTGATAAAAGCAGAGAGTTCCGAAAGTCCATCTACTATTGATTTTCCGTACTAGTGACTTCACCAGGGTAAATAAAAAAAACCCTCCTGTTTATGACATTCTGCTGTAAGTCCAATGTATTCTGATTTAGAAACAAGCATTCTGTCAAGTAGTAAATGAACCTAACCTATCTGAGGTTCTCGTATTGCTTGTGGCACAGGCACTTCTTCTGGTGTCTCAGGAATAGATTCTGGTGCCTCAGGGGCAGTTGCTGGTTCTGGTGTTTCAGGCACATCTTCTTGCTCTAAAGGTTAAAGAATTGTACAAGAATTTTCAAGTTCTGACATATGTTAAAGTTCGGAATGCTTACATAATAACTAGGTGATATGACACTAGGATGTGATGATCAAAGTGCTTCTTAGATGTCTTTGGTGTTTTGATTTTAGTAATGCGTGATTACATCTATACTAAATTCTATGAAGTCAAAACTATCCCTGAACGAACATATAGCTGTATTATATTCCTCAAAGTCATAACTAGTGCTAAGCACACATTTAGCGGAAACTTTTCTATTAAGTTATAACTAGGGCCAAGTATATACACAGGTGCATATTCTATAAAGTCAATTCTAGGCCTGAAAAACATATAGCTGTATATTATATGTAGTCATTACTAGCGCTGTGCACACATAGCTGTTTATTATATGAAGTCATTACTAGGGCCGAGTACACTTTCCTATGAAGTAACATGCATATCTGTATTTTCTATAAAGTCATTAATAGGGCTGAGCACATATATATATTTAGCTGTAATAAGTTACTACTAGGGCTGGGGATGGCTGTATATTCTAAGAAGTCAATATTAGGACTGCGCACATGTATGGCTGTATATTCTATAGTCTTAACTAGAGCTAAGTCCATGTTTTGCTATGGGAAACCCCAAAAAGCAATCAAATCAAATTCTGAAATAGGGGGTGCACATCTACATTATGTCATAAAGACTGTGTTAAAGTTTCATGAAAATTTGTTCACTGGTTCAGGAGGAGTAGCGGATAAGAGATGGGTACCCCCTTGAAATGTAATGGCTACGTCCATGTTTTGCTATTGGAAAAACCAAAAATGAATCAAAATCAAATTCTGAAATAGGAGGTGCACATCTACATTTTGTCATAAAACCTGTGTTAAAGTTTCATGAAAATCTGTTCACTGGTTCGGGAGGAGTAGCGGATAAGAGATGGGTACCCCCTTGTAATGTAATGGCTAAGTCCGTGTTTTGCTATGGGAAACCCCAAAAATCAATCAAATCAAATTCTGAAATAGGAGGTGCACATCTATATTATGTAATAAAGATTGTATTAAAGTTTCATGAAAATCTGTTCACTGGTTCAGGAGGAGTAGCGGATAAGAGATGTGTACCCCATGTGTACATGCAATGTAATGGCAAAGTCCATGTTTGGCAATGGGAAACCCAAAAATTCAATCAAATCAAATTCTAAAATACGAGGTGCACATCTACATTATGTCACGAAGACTGTGTTAAAGTTTCATGAAAATCTATTCAATGGTTCAGGAGGAGTAGCAGATAAAAGGTGGGTATCCCCATGTGTACATGTAATGTAATGGTAACGTCCATGTTTGGCAATTGGAAACCCCAAAAATCAATCAAATCAAATTCTGAAATAGGAGGTGCACATCTACATTATGTCACAAAGACTGTGTTAAAGTTTCATGAAAATCTATGCAGTGGTTCAGGAGGAGTAGCGGATAAGAGATGGGTACCCCATGTGTACATGTAATGTAATGGCAAAGTCCATGTTTGGCTATGGGAAACCACAAAAAATCAATCAGATCAAATTCTGAAAAAGGAGGTGCACATCTACATTATGTCACAAAGACTGTGTTAAAGTTTCATGAAGATCTATTCAGTGGTTCATGAGGAGTAGCGGATAAGACATGGGTACCCTCATGTGTAACGGACGGACGGACGGACGAACGGACAACACCATCACTATATACCCCCCATTTTTCAAGCGGGGGTATAATGAAGTTTCTAGGGCAGAGCACATACTTAGCTGTACTTTTTGTATGAATGATTACTAGGCTTGATGATATGTATTGCTGTGTATTCTCTGAAGTCATTACCAGGGCTTAGCACATGTATGGCTGTATATGCTAGAAAGTCATAACTAGGGAAGAGCACATGTATGGCTGTATTTTCTATTTAGTCATTTCTAGGGCTGAGCACATGCATAGCTGTGTATTCTATGACGTCATCAGCGAGGGCTGAGCACAAGTATAGCTGTTTATTCTAAGAAGTCTTGACTAGGACTGAGAACAAGTACAGCTACTTGACTAGGCCTGAGAACAAGTAAAGCTATAGCTATTCCAGGCATTCATTACTAATGCTGTGCAAAAGCATGGCTTTGTATTCTATGAAGTCAATATTAGGGCTGTGCACATGTATAGCTGTAGATAAAATGAAGTCATTACTAGGGCTTAGTACGCTTTTTGCTGTTAATATTTTAGGCAGATACTAGTATTACCATGGCTGAGCACATGTATGGCTGCTTATTCTATTGAATAATTTCTAGAGTTGTGCACATGTATGGCTGTTGTACTAAGAAGTCATTATTAGGACTGAGCACACGTTAAATTATCATTTCTATATGAAATCCTTACTAAGGCTGAGCACATGCATATCAGTCATTACTAGTGCTGAGCGCATACACACCTGTATAATCTATGAGCCCATTACATGGGCTAGGCACATATATAGCTGTATATTCTTTGAGAACAATGCTAGGACTAGGCACATGTACATTTGTTTATTCTATGAGACCATTACTAGGGCTAGGCACATGTACATCTGTATAATATATGATGCTATTAATAGGGCTAGGCACATGTATCGCGGTATATTATATAAAGTCCCTTCTAGTATTGAGCACATGTATAAACAAATAAAAGGATATGGAGTAAATGTACATGAGACAAAAGCCCTATAAATACATGGTAACATTAAGCAAATGCAACCACGCTTTAATTGTTGTTCTTCATCTTTAAGTCACCATAAGGCCTTCAACAAAGAGCAACCACTCTTACCTCATAACAAGTTCAAGACGGACCCTAGCACTGGTTTAAGCGGGATTTACTTGCTAAATGTTGAACAACGCTACATCCATCCCCTGTTTTACATCATTTTTGTAATGGATGTGGGATTGTAAACAAGCATAACATATTGGTCAAAGTACTCTAACAAACACTGTCATCCGTTGCCAGACAAAGGGACCAATAGACAAAACAACATACCAACCATTACAGGGCACTCGTCGAGTTGTTTGTAAGAAAACTTGGCAAGTAAAATCTGGAGATGTGGGCAATATATAAACAGATGGCCAGAAAAATATTTTAATTTTAACAAGAAAGCTAAATAACTAAATACCGAAGTTACTGTGAATTTGAAATATTGAATTCTGATAGTGCACTCATATGAGAAATTCTCACATGAACAAATACACCATAACTGACAAAATATACAAAGCATACACCTAAAGGACGGGGAATCTGTGGCCGTATATTCTATGAAATAATTACCGGGGTTTAGCAAATGTATAGCTGTGTATTCGATGAGGTCATTACTAGGACTAACAACACATATAGCTGTATATTTAAAAAAGTTATTACTAGGGCAGAGCATACATTTAGCTGTATATTCTCGATGAAGTCATTACTAGGGCTGAGTACATGTATTGCTGTATATACTAAGCAGTCATAACTAGGAATGAGCACATGAATTGCTGTAAGTTTTAACTAGGGAAGAGCTCATGCATAGCCGTTTATCAGCCTGCAGAGCCTTTCTGCAAAAAGTTGCTGCAACATTCAAAATCGACATTATTTCGAGTAGTTCAGGCATAATATTCACCTAGTTACTAATTATAAACCTTTGCCAATAAAATGATAATAAAAAACTAAAGGATGACATGCCCCCGCGCAAGGTTGAATCAAATTGGGATTTTTTTAGTGATATTTGTGTCTGTAAGCTAAACACATGTTATTCTTGGTTGCGAAGATTAACTATGTACCATCTATTACTAAATGACCAAAAATTAAAAGTTGAACCGAAATCAAAATACATACCACATGCACATCTTCAACATAGGTACAAATGAACGGCAAAATAAAAGCTTCCTAGCATCAAAACTCTAGGAGGAGTTGTGCAGACAATCTGTGTACCCTCTATTAATAATTCACCCAATAAATGACTAATTTCAAAATGTGTATTTTTTCCAAAAATGCATCAAAATCAAAATTCTTCCCACATGCACATCTTCAATATAAGTACAAATTATCTGCAGATTAAAAACTTCCTAGCATAAAAACTGTAGGACAATGTAGGAGGAGTTGCGTGGACAAACTATGTACCCCCTATTACTAAATCCCCCCAAAATGACGAAGTTCAACACTGTATAATTTTGAACAAAATTAACCAAAATCAAAATCCTTACCACAGGCACATCTTTAATATAGGTACAAAAGATCTGCAAAATAAAAAACCTGTAGGAGGAGTTGGGCAGACAAACTATGTACCCTCTATCACAAAATCACTAAAAATGACCAAGTTCAACAATGTATATTTTGACAAAATTTAACCAAAATGAAAATCCTTACCACATGCACATCTTCAATATATGTACAAATGATCTGCGAAATAAAAACTTTCTAGGATAAAAGCTGTAGGAGGAGTTGCGCGGACAAACGATGTATCCCCTTAGACGGACGGACGAAAGACGGACGGACAAACGGACAGGAGTAAAACAATATGCCCTCCGACTTATCGTCACGGGGGCATAAAAACTCAAAAGATGTTTTTGAAGCTGAAAATATGAGGATGACATGTATGTCGAATTTTTCCGCGACACTTTGGGAGAATATGAAACCTCAGTAAAATAATAACAAAACAAAGGATGATAAATCAGTTATTGACAGCTGATGTATTGTGAAATATCATGCTGTTCGCTAGAATATGAAACTCGGGGTTTGTTTGCTACGCTCAATAACCCCTGTGCTTTATATTGTGGATAACGGGTTGATATTTTACGATACATAGCTGTCAGGATCCTGATAACATATGCATATTCGATGAATTTATTACTAGGATTGAGCACATGTATTTATGTATACTCTATGAAGTTATTTCTAGTGCTGGCACATATATGGCGGTATACTCCATAAAGTTATTTCTAAGGTTGGCCACATGCATAGCTGTGTATTCTATGAGGTCTTTTTAGTACGTTACAATAAATCCAACTTCAAAATCTGACATCAACTTTTTTTAGTTTTCATACAGAGACCAAAATATTTTATACCCAATTAGATCTGATTTGTTGATGACATTTGATCTTTCGTTGGATGTCACATAGGGAAATCAACCAGTAAAAAACAAAATTCAATATAATATAAGTTACCAACATGGATGGTGTCACCCAGCAGTTTCTTTCCCCTTCAAATTAAGGTCACCCTCGAGCAAGCTCTGGAGTGACCTTACTATCTCCGGGAGAGAAACCACTGGGTAACACACTATCTAGGGTGATAATTGTATAATCTGCTATCTGCTATTGGTCAGTGTGACCATGACTTTAGAACAGTGGTATTTCTCAGTATCCAACAATATACAATAGCATTATCTGAACTGAAAATAAACTTTATAGTTGTGTCCAGAAGACAAATATTTTTTAGATTATTTGTTTTTGGTCACTGTAATCTTGACGTTTGACCTGATTTCACAGAAGGTCTTTATCTCTTTTTGAGTTTTCATTCCGGAAGCAATTGCTGAGGCCCGTCCATTTGCCAACCTGCAAGAGTGCTTCAACTTACTAACAAGTGTGCTCAACTTTGTTACAACTTGGCCAAAGCATTAGAATGCTATAGTTTATCTAATTAGTAAGCATTTATACCTTTGTGTAGCTTGCCTGATTCTCATATGAAGTATTTAAAGGCAATGTCAAAAGGCTTAATAAGCCTTAATGCTCCATTAAGAAAACAGGAGATTTACATATTTTGATTTAGACCAGCATAATTCATTTTTATGTTCTTAGATTACATAAATATATTCATAAATACCTTTTCTATTCTGCCATTCATAGGAGTGTTCCAATCCATTACAGCATGCTTAGAATATTAATATATTGTAATATAAAGGAACAATCATTTGATTTTTATGGAGGAAAAAGGGGGATGGCAATGATCACTTTAAAAAAAGGCAGGGTGGTACTCTATGGTTGGAAAAAATCCTGGATGACTATACTGCTGAAAAATTATGCAGGATGCTACTGTTTGAAAAAAAATCAGGATATATCTTTGAAAATGAAATCCAGGTTACAGGCTTGGCAGGAAAGTTTCATACCAGGTCATAAGTAGCACATAAATGAAAATACATAATAAAATTTGACAATAACCAGCTTACCAATACAATTTTGACCATAACCCCCCCTCAAATAACATTCAAACAGTTGCAACCTATAAGTTGTATAAAGAGTAAACATAAGTGAACTCCTTATGATAAATGTTCAGTTGTATAAAGAGTAAACATAAGTGAACTCCTTATGATAAATGTTCAAAGTCCATAAATTTCTTCCTACTGACTGATCTGTTTTGGATTTCTTAATTCTGATACAATACCATTAACATATTACTTTAGCTTTGAGTGTACCTCTTAAACTACTGTATTTTGTTATATCTTACCTCCACAATCTGAAAATATAAAATGTAATTCAGAATAAGATATAGTGTATCTCCTGAAGACTTACAGAAAATATAAAGTGTAATTCAGTATTTAATAAATGTTATCTCCTGAAGACTTACAGAAAATATAAAATGTAATTCAGTATAAGATATAGTTGTTTATCTTCTGAGGAATACAGAAAATATAAAATGTAAAGTAAGTGAGAACCGAACTGTCAATCAAAAGAACGAACAATCCATGGACAATGGCAACATCGGACACACTAAGAAACAAGGACACCACTTAAGTACGGGGCAAAAAAGAAAAATGAAGACACACATAAAGATGAACAACACGGACCCAATAAAAACCATTGATGAGATCAGGTATACCGGTAGAGTAAGCATCTCCTGCTTCTTATAAGACACCCGCCGTGTTGAACATGTCAAATCCGGTAGTAAAGTCAAATCCGATAGAGGAAAAACAAAGTTTAGTTGCAGAGGGAAAGATCTGTTGTCATCTGGGAAACAGATATCCCATAGCGATCCACAATATCGTGATGTCGACCGTAAATTTTCTGTAGTAGTGACTTTAAGTTTTTGGTAACGTACCATTGCTAAAGTAGTCTATTTGTAAGCAACTGAGCTCTATCAAGGAAGTCACTGTAACGACCACAAGCCCTTGAGTAGCGAATGAGTTGTGATATGTAAACTCCGTATACTGGTGCTTTTGGAATGTTGCTACAAAGAAAAGGGAAGTTGACTATTGGAAAAGTGAAGTCATCGCGTTTGTCATACAGGCTAGTTTGTAATGTAGCTCTGTTGTCAATTTCAAGATGAAGTTCAAGGAACGAAGCCGGTGTGGAAGTATCTGTAGTATCCTTAATTTTAAGCTCTTTTGGATAAATAAGATGAAGAAATTCACCAAAGCGAGGGTTGTTTAGTGATAAAATATCATCTATATAACGGAAGCTGAAATTAAAGGACTGGGCCAGTTTTTTTGTCTTTATTTTGAAGAAGGAAGCCCTTCAATGAATTCAGCCTCATAAGAGTGGAGAAACAGATCGGCTAAAAGAGGTGCACAGTTTGTGCCTACTGGAATTCCAATAGTCTGTTGAAAAACAAGTCCTCTAAACTGGAGAAATATATTGTCGATCAAAAACTCTAACATTTTTATCACTTCTTCCTCTGTGTATTTTTCTGTAATTCTGAGTCATATTTCACAAAGTATGCTTGTTCATTGCCTATAACAATGTACTTATATCTACGTTCGCCGTTCTTACGGGAGAAACATCTATGAATTATATCTTTCAGTAATTCAGTATTAGATATAGTTTATCTCCCGAAGACGTACAGAAAATATAAAATGTAATTCAGTATTAGATATAGTTTATGTACAGACTTACAGAAAATATATAAATGTATTTCAGTATTAGGTATCTGTTTTAGACTTACAGACATATAAAATGTAATTTGGCATTAGATAAAATTTTTCTGCTTTAGACTTGCAGAAAATATAAAATGTAATTCAGTATTAGATAAAATTAATATGCTTTAGACTTACAGAAATAAAAAAAATGTAATTCAGTGTTAGATATAGTTCATCTACAAATTTACAGAAAATATAAAATGTAATTCAGTATTAGATAAAGTTTATCTCCATAACACTTGCAGAAAATATATAATGTAAATCAGTATTAGATAAAGTTCGTCTGCTTAGACTAACAGAAATACTCTAGACATCTACTCTAGACTTACAAAAAATATTAAATGCAATTCAGTAGTAGATATCCCTCTTCTGATTAAGACTTACAGAAACAAGAACTGATGCAGAATGGCAGCCATTTATACCCCTGCTCAATGAACCTAAATCAATATGGTATGCTTATTCAAGTGTGTGTGATCATAATGCAGGTGTGGACTTAATACAGTTATGCACAAATTTCACAAAACAATCATTGAAAGAATTGCAATGAAAATAGAATTACCATCAAACAGAAAGAAGAGGAGTTATTGACTTGAAGAGGGGAGACATGATATAACTCATTAAACTAAAGCTTCAAACCAAATATTTATTCATTACTACATTCACAAGCTGAAAAATCCTTGACGAGAAACTTCAATATATGGCTGTAATGGGAAAAATCAAAGTCATTGTCAAACAGAAAGTATATAAGTTATGGACTTGAAAAGGGGAGACACGGTACAACTCATCATACTTAAGCTTCAGACCAAATATCAAATCATTACTACATACACAAGCTGAGAAATCCTTGACGAAAAATTTCAATATATGGCTATGACAGGAAAAAAAGTTATCTTCAGAAAGAAAGTAGGTAAGTTACACACTTGAAAAGGGGAGAAACTGTACAACTTATCATACTACAGCTTCAAAGCAGATATCAAATCATTCCTACATTATATATATATAT
>MJUU01006674.1:88833-111500 GCA_002080025.1 Modiolus philippinarum | reverse complement strand
TTTTTTGTAGGTCTTACCGTTTCTGAGCTACAAGGGGTCAAAGGGGCAAAAAATGCAATTTTTCTAAATATGTCAAATCTTTATTTTTCATCGGATTTCAATGGGATTTTTTTCTTTGGATTCCTCTTGATATAAGCTTTCAGTAGTATGTCAACAGATTTTTTGTAGCTCTTACTGTTTCAGAGCTACAAGGGGTCAAAGGTGCCAAAATTGCAATTTTTCTAAATATGTCATATCTTTATTTTTCATCAGATTTCGATGGATTTTTTCTTTGAATTTCTATGGATGTAAAGTTTTAGTTGATAGTACATATTTTGCATAGCTCTTACGTTTTTTTATCAGTAAGTAATCAAAAGGGTTTTTTCCCTATTTTGTTTCTAGCTAATAACTGTGTCTAGCTTCTTTTTGTGTCCATCTAATTATTGTGTCAAGCTCTTTACTGTGTCCACATTCACTTTAAACTACTTTTGTTGAAATTTCAGTGGTCGACATGCTGCGGTCGTATCATGCTGCGCTTGGCGTAGCCCTTTATTTTTCCCACAGGCTGGAACTTTATGGCAAATATTTTACCTTGAGCGACCAGCGAGGGGTAAAATATCACCATAAAGTGCAAGCCCGTTGTAAAAATAATATGAATATATAGCTACTGTTAATTATTTGATTCTAATAGGACACTAACAAGGTTAGGAGAATTCCTCCAAGTACACATGGAAGAAACACCATTTTATGTCTCTATTTGGTCTGTGACGTTGCAAAAACTGATGTAATACTATCTGTGATGTTATCGAAAGTACTGTCATTTGTTTATGACATTACCCATAAATAAATATTATTTTTACCATGGGTTTGGATACAAAGCAAATCAAGGCCGTCCTATTAGAATGGTAGATTACCATTTACAATTTGGAAAAGGATGATCAGGTAATTGTATATTACTCCAATTCCAAGAAATAAGATTTTCAGTGTATATTTCTGTCAAATTCCGTTAAAATAGTTTCAGTTTCTGGTTTTGTTTACGTTAAAAAGACTGGCACCTATCAGTTTGCGGTAAGCAGAAACCTGATACTGGGGTTAAAAAAACTTACCAGGAATGCTGAATGGATGATCGTGTTTCTTTATTTCTGGTTAGATTTCCGCTTACCTATATTATGTAGTATCTAGTGTTAAATTATTGATTTGTTGAGGTCATGTCATCATACATGTCATACTAATCAAAGTTACCCAAGAAATTGCCATAAATTGGCAACAGTGGATTCAAAACTTTATCAGAGTACTTGATCAATATTTCATTTTAAGTTGAAATATAAAGCCTCACATAGTGATCCTAAGGGAATTCTTTTTTTTATTAGGTATAAATTTTAGTTCACTTATACCAGATTAACTGCTTTACTTGAAAATAAGAAATGGTAATAATAATGTTGCTCTACTTTTTATATTGCACCTAACAGAGTTGGAAATTCAATCCATATTGTAGCCTGCTCTGAATTCAAAATTTCAATATATTTGCCAGATGTCTAGGTAAATTTTTGAAAATAGCTTTTCCTGTCCAAAATAAGCCTGAGTCTGCACCTAATAGGAAAACAGTTGATCTATCTGATAACATACCAGTAGCCAGGTGAGCAATACTGGGACATGTTAGCCTCTGGTTTATGTGAAGGCAGGAATTATCATATTACTCAACATAATGCCTCTAATTGTAGGATATTATTACATAGAAAATTGTGGAATATTTCAGAAATAAAAGAAAAATGAAAACAATTTAACCGATCACATGCTACCAACCAAGGGAAAAGAAGGGTCACACAGCACAAGTGTTCACTTAATGAAGGTTTAGTCAGTATGGAATTGTGGGAAAAATAGAAATTGTGTGTCACATAAGACGGGCAATTGTTTAATACAGGTGATCAGTATGGCAGGGTAAACTGATAAAAAAAAATTGAAATATTCTATAGACTTTAAAAAATCTTTAATGGGTACAAACAATTTTAATCTACTGCTCATAAAAATACTAATATTGCTATACAGCTAAAGAAAGAACCTGGAAGGACTTATAATTGGGATGTATGGAGGGTTGTTGCACACTTTAATACAACCATCAACCGCCATGCACGGTCCCGGCTTGTGAATAGGCCCGCAGCATCCTCTGAGCTTGGAGTATGAGTCTTCCTAACAGAGGCCGGGCATTCAGGGGCTCCCGCTACAGAGCTGCCGGGGGAGTCCCCATTTGGTGGATGGGGAATGCCCTGTCTATGCGGGGTAGTCAGGTCATAATATGGAAAGCCTGACCACGAACCATTGTAGCCAAACTGTTTGGAGAAACACCACGCTCCATGCAGTATAAAGACCCCTTCTATATTTCTCTAAAGAGAGCAGACGCACTTGGTGTCGTATGGAAGGCTAAATTTCCTGCCCCCACCCATTTCTCCCCTTTTCCAGTGGCAATCAAAAGTCGTTACCCTGGTTGTCCCCTCCACCTTTATTTCTTTCTTCTTTCACTTACAATTTTTTGAATTGATTAACTTGTTCTCGTCCTGATATAGCTGAAATATTGCTCATTGGACGTTAAACTCTAACTAATCAATCAATCAATACAACCATCAATAGCATGATGACTATTGTTGCAACTCTTAGAGAAAAAGTTGAAGAAGTCAGTTATTGATTTGAATGACAAATGTTGTATTTTACAGTTAAAGAAAGCTGTGGATGATTTAAATGAAGCATTAGAAGCCAAGGAAGATCTGACGCAAAGATGTCATGAACTTGATGTACAGGTTTGTGGTTAATTTTCGAAATTACACAAAAATGTTTTGATTGGCTCAAGTCCTGGAAATAAGAGCATTGTGGGTAAAATCTATGCTTAATATTAATTAATTTTCCCCTGGTGAAAAAATTGATTGTTTTTACACCAAAATTCTGATGCAATTAATTCGTTCACAATACTTAAGGTTCTGACGTGGTGTATTTTGGTAACATAAAAGTAGATCACAGTAGGTGGCCCGATCTTTGATTAAAATAAGACATGAGGTTACGACATAAAATGTATACAAAACACAAGTGAAATATAAAGATGGCCAATTAAGTGTTAAACAATTAGCAAAAGTGGGAAAAATGACAACTTTGAATAAGATGGTCTAGCATCACAATGCCTGTAAACAAAATCAAGAAAAACTAATATATAACGGGAAACAATATTATCCCCGTAGTTAATTTTCAAGATGAAGTCAAAATTATGTTGAAATAATGTAGCAGATATATTGGATACAATGGAACAAACAATCAGAATTTTATGACAACTGATCTTTGACCAATTAAAACTTTCACATTGCTAGGGAGATTCACACAAACAAAATTCTCTAATTCAAAAAGTGTGATCCTTGAAGGATGTAATGTAAAGGAAGACTGCACAATCATGTGGAAAAAATAATTCATGTTTTTTGTATTAATTTAACAGGTTGCAGCTTTATTGGAAGAAAAACAAGTTTATCTGAGTGAGAATGAAAAACTGATAGAAAGATTAAATCAAGCAGAAAATCTGGATGAACCAAGGTAAATTTAGTGAAGGGTATTATCTCCCTTTTATTATAAAAAGATGTTATTATCTCCCTTTAATTATACAGATTACCATAGAGTTACAGGCCAGCTTCTGGAAATGTGGAAGCACTTGATTGTCATCAATGTTAATACATGAAAAATCAAGGAGGAAAATAAAACTTCGTAATTACCAACAGAGGAAAGTGATTGAAGTATAGTAACCACAATTGTATAGTAGAAGAATTTTTAATGTACCATCATGGAAGTATTCTTAGTTCTGTTGGTCTGAAGAACATTTTTGCTTCCTTCAATTTCTAGACTCTAAAGTATGAACTAATAAGATAAATAAAAGATGAAATAGAGGGAAAGAAGGCTGAACTTGTGTCTTCTTTGTTTGATTGGAAAAAAACTTAGAGAGATAGACAGAGCTGCCAACCCTCCCGATTTTGGCGGGAGCCTACTGATTTTCAGTCCCAATTCCCACCCTCCCGCGTTTTTACCGTTTTCTCCTGAATTTCGTTTT
This sequence comes from Modiolus philippinarum, assembly GCA_002080025.1. Taxonomy (NCBI): domain Eukaryota; kingdom Metazoa; phylum Mollusca; class Bivalvia; order Mytilida; family Modiolidae; genus Modiolus; species Modiolus philippinarum. Next base: position 107,446 of record MJUU01006674.1, on the reverse strand, counting down.
CCTAAAAAATCCTATAAATTACGTTCCTTTCGTTTGTTCTTTACCGGATCTAGAAAATAATTGATGGAACAGCATATATATCCTCCACCATAAATGCATGTAATAATTTTTTTTTGTTGGTCATTCTGGTGGGAGGATGTATGTAAATGTAAAAGCTGTAGAAAATGTTGAAAGGAGATGCTGAAAACGGCAACTGCAGCGGTCTCAATTCGAAAGCCAAAATGAGTAACAGCTAACCAGATATAAGCTATCTTATTCATCTGAATTCCGGTGCTTGGAAAATGTCATTTGAAGGGTAATTCTTTAAGAAATAAAGGAAGGCATCGTAATTATCTTATAATTTTAGGAGCCTCCCTCCTAAACATTGAAAACTCCTGAAAAAGTTTTCCTGTTCTCCCGGTGATAAAAAATAGGGTTGGCAGCTCTGGATAGAAAATATATCATGAGAAAAAATATTATATTTCGATCTTTTTTTCTTCATTTAATGCTTAAAGTTCCTATTAATTCAAGATTAAATGGGAGCTGTGTGTTTGTCTTCAGATTAGTAGTTAAAAGTTAAAGACCAAGTGAAAAGGGGTATTTGAAATGTTATTAGTCAGGAAGATAGGTCAAGGTTATCTCTGCAAGTTGACATTTAATGGGATTCTCAAAGGCATCAGAAGTTTTCCTGAACTCAATATTCAAAAAAATAAACAAAATTCCAGTGATTACTGGACCATTTGTGTATTCTAAAGTGATGTATACAAGGTTGCAGACTTTGTCCTCATTTCAGGAGAATTGATGAGGGTTTTAACCTTGCAGTAGAATAATTTTTTTCTGATTTTTAGCTCACCAAACCCAAAGGGTCAGTGTGAGCTATTGCCATCACTTGGCGTCCGTCGTCCGTCCATCGTCCATTAACTTTTCACATTTTCATCTTCTCCTCTGAAACTACCAAAGCAAATTCAACCAAACTTTACAGGAATGATGTACTAAAGGTCCTTTACAAAGATTGTTCATTTCGTTCTGATCCGACAAAAAACATGGCCGCCAGAGCGGAACTTAGGTTTAACATTGGACCTATGGGAAAATCACATGTTCATCTTCTGCTCTGAAACAGCTGGAGGGAATTCAACCAAACTTTACAAGAATGATGTATGGAAGGTCCTTCACAAAGATTGCTCATATCTTTCTGATCTGATAGAAAACATGGCTGCCAGCGCGGAACTTAGGTTTAACATTGGACCTTTTGGAAAAATCACATTTTCATATTCTGCTCTGAAACAACTGAAGCAAATTCTACCAAACTTTACAGGAGTGGTGTACTAAAGGTCCTTAACAGTGAATGCTTATTTCATTCCGATCCGACAAACAACATGGCAGCCAGCACTGAACATAGTTTAACATTGGACCCTATGGGAAAATCACATTTTTATCTTCTGCTCTGAAACAGTTGAAGCGAATTCAACCAAACTTTACAAGAATGATGTATGGAAGGTCCTTTACAAAGATTGCTCACATCTTTCCGATCCGATAAAAAACATGGCCGCCAGCGCGGAACTTGGCTTTAACATTGGACCCTATGGGAAAAATCACATTTTCATCTTCTGCTCTGAAAGGGCTAAAGCAAATTCTACCAAACTTTACAGGAATGATGTACTAAAGGTTCTAACAAAGATTGCTCATTTCCTTCCGATCCGATAGAAAACATGGCCACCAGCACTTAACATAGTTTAACATTGGACCCTAAAGGAAAATCACATTTTCATCTTCTCCTCTGAAACCACTGAAGCAAATTCAGCCAAACTTAAGAAGAATGATGTACTAAATAACCTTAACAAAGATTGCTCATTTTGTTCCAATCAGAGAAAAAACATTGCCGCCAGCATCGAACATAGTTTGACATTGGACCCTTTTGGAAAATCACATTTTTGGATTAGTGTCTATCAAAAGGATAGAATTCTATCCTATGTTATGACCCAGGTGACCAACCTCACACAATCAAACATTAGTGATCATACCCATGCTAAAAGAATCCTTTTCAGGAAACCTCGTACACATCTTTCTGATCTCATAAAAAACTCTGACACTCAATAGTCTATCTTCATTGAACATTAATTTGATTGCCAAAACTTTTCAACACTTAAATGGTGCCAGCATTCGTTAATTAATCACAGAATGAATTTCCCATTCATAAAATTTTGTGTGTAGATGTATGAATATGGAAGACCGATGCCTTTATTTACATTTGTATGAATGGCGTGAATGTACTTCCCAGGAACCGTCAGTGAAACGATTTGGCTGTTTTGAAATAAATCATAAAAGAACAACGCATTGGAAATAAAAAATCAAATTCATTAGCTGTCGAGAACAACAGTCCATATTTACAATCTACGGAAATGTTTACATTTCTAGTTATCAATGAATGGAAAAGTACGGCTGTTCCACGTTGGCTGATCCATTATACTTGTTGCGATTGTCATTTTGAAGTGTCTTCTCTGAGGTCCGCTTTCAGTATACATGTAATGGCCATTTTGCAGTGTCTTCTCCGAGGTCTGCGTTCGGTATTCATGTAATGGCCGACTCAAAACAAAAGTCATACATCGGTTAATTAAAAGTATTACATGGAAGTTGTCAATATGCATATTCCAAAACAGACGATATTTTGCAACGATCGGGGTTGGAATTGACTAAATTCGAAATAGGATCAGGCAGGGGTGTTGATCTGTTGATTGCCGTTCGTCCATCAATGTTCAGTCCGGGGTGTTNACGATTACTTCAGTTAATATTAGGTTGTGCTGTAAACTGTGCAGATAAACAGGAATACATACAGAGAATTATGTCTATGGAAGTATCTGTCCAACAAGTTGTCATGAATGCCATACAAGAGGTACGTGTTAAATTAATTATCATCTTTAAATGATTAAATTTTTTAGCTCAACTGGCTAGAGCTAGGGTGAGCTTTTATCATAACTTTGTGTCTGTGGTCAGTCCATTGTCCATCGTCTGTCTGGCATAAACTTTTCATTCACAGAACATTTTCCCTGAAACTACTGTACCAATTGGCCAAACATGGCTACAATAGTCCTTAGGCTGTACCCTACAAAAAAGATGTTTTTTCAGGTCTGCACTATATCCAAGATGGCTTCCTTGGGAACATAGTTTTAACATTGAACCGTTTGAGAATTCATCTGTAACTGCTTAGCCTATTGACCCAAAACAGGGGCAGAATAGTCCTTGGGTGATCCCTTGCAAAAAAGTGTTTCAGGTCTGCACTATATCCAAGATGGCCGCCAGTAAGGAACATAGTTTTAACATTGAACCGTTTGAGAATTCATCTGTAACTGCTTAGCCTATTGACCCAAAACAGGGGCAGAATAGTCCTTGGGTGGGCCCTTGCAAAAAAGTGTTTCAGGTCTGCACTATATCCAAGATGGCCGCCAGTAAGGAACATAGTTTTAACATTGGACATTTTCAAAGATCTTCTCCTCTGAAACAGCTGAGCCAATTAGAACCAAATTTGGCCACAATAGTTCTTGGGTGATCAACTTCTAAAAAGTTGTTTTTCAGGCCACAGAAGTGCTTAGTTAGTCCCCTGCAAAAAAGGCATTTTTCAAATCCCTGCTTTTCCAAGATGACTGCCAACTGGAAATTGGGCCCTGTGGGAAAATGCTGAAATTGCTTGGCCAATTGGAACCAAATTGGCCACAATAGTTCTTAGGTGGTCCCCTATAAAACAGGTGTTTTGCATGTTTGTGCTGTATCCCAGACGGCCACCAATGGGGAACATAGTTTTAATATTGGACCCCATGGAAATCACTTTCAATGACCTTCTCCTCTGAAACTGTTGATCAAATTGGAACCAAATTTTTGCCACAAAAGTCCTATGGTGGTCAACTGCAAAAAAAGATGTTTTTCAGGTCTGTGCTATATCAAAGATGGCAACTAGTGGGGAACATAGTTTAAAATTGAACCCAACTGAAACCCTTTCAAAGGTCATTTTCCCTTACACCAATGGGCATATAGGAAAAATAGTTTACCTTTGGCCTCTTTGACATAGGTTGTCTTTGTGAATCAAGGGCCAGATGAGCGATATATGCTCCTGAGAGCCACTTGTCATAAAATACAAAGAATTTTTTTTTCTCATTTTCACTTTACTTGTTTATGGATGCTTTGCTAGATTCAGCAATTATGCATATTTTTAGGATATTGAATTTAGTTTTAGCTTGACACATGTATTAGTTGGATCTAAGGATATTTCAGTTGAATGAATATTTTATTTAGATTCTTATAGGGTCTGTAAGTCTCGTCATGTGACTCACGAGAATCCACGTTAAACAGGCAACTCAAAAACTCTTCCTGCCACAACATAACGTCTGAGCATTATGACGTTCAAATTTTTGTTTCAAACGTCATATATCTTTGTTTAAAATGTAACTTCCGGGTACAATTTCTGATCCCGGAAGTTCCAAAATTGTACAGACTTACAGACCCTATCTATGCTAGATGTACATATATACCATAGTCCTCCAAAATATTACATTTTAAGCATCTTAGATTTTAGAGCTTAATTCCTAAGAAATAATTCTATAGAATTAGATGTAAATAAACCTTTTGCTATTGATGGAAAACTGTCTCTTCATAGTAATTTGGAGCAAGAAATAGGTGCAATTTGTTCAGTTTATCATATACAATTGAACTGCAATTACTTGAACACCATGGATGTCTTGAACCCTTTTTTTGTACCCTTTGTTTGGAATGTAAACACAGTTTGACCTGGACCAACACCCTCTAGTTGGGACTGTTTTTATCATTCCATTGTGTGTTCAAGCCATCCAAGTAGGACTGCATATATATGAAGTCTGCTAGAGTCTGTTAATGTTAAATTCAACTGCTTTAATATCTTATAAAACCTATTTTTTAACAGCTGATGATGAAAGAAGTGTCTACTAATGGTGATGGTGATTCAGAAATGGCTGATCAGGTACAGTAAATTTCCAATTATAAGTCTGTTCGATTATAAGTCGGAAGGTCTTCTTAGAGAACAAAACTTTGTATTTAGTGTTGATCACAATGATAAGTTGGTCAGAAATAGTGGTCAAGTTGTATACCAAAATTTCAACATGAAATCACTATGATTTATTAAATTGCGGACATTGGAATAAAAGAATATATTCTACATGAGATAAATGCTGCGTGTGAAGCATTTTATATGTCTTAAAAGCAGTATTCTTCAATTTTCTGGCCAAGACATTGTTTTAAGGGGGATAACTGAACTTTGTTTACTTATATCGTACCAACATAAACCCCAAAATATGATAAATGAAATGAGGTCAAAAGTACATGTTTCCAATATCAAAAATTTTTATAGCCGGTCTTCATGTAAGAAATAATTAACAGTAGCCATATATTTATATTATTTTTCCCACGGGCTGGAACTTTATGGCAAATATTTTACCCCGAGCGACTATGGAGGGGTAAAATATCACCATTAAGTGCAAGCCCGTTGTAAAAATATATGGCTACTGTTAATTATTTCGATTCTAAAAGGACACTCATGGGGTTCCCCTTAGAAGAATTCCTCATAGTACACATGAATGAAACGCCATTTTATGTCTCTATTTGGTCTGTGACTTCGCAAAAATTGTTGTAAAACTATCTGTGACGTTATCGAAAGTACCGTCATTTGTTTATGATGTTTCCCATAAGTAAATATTATTTTTACCACGGGTTTGGATACAAAACAAATCAAGGCCATCCTATTAGAATTGTAGATTACCATTGACAATTTGGAAAGGGATAATCAGGTAATTGTATGTTACCCCAATTCCAAGAAATAAAATTTCCACTTTATATTTCTGTCAAATTCCGTTAAAATAGTTTCAGTTTATGGTTTTGTTTAGGTTAAATAGACAGGCACCTATCAGTTTGGGGTAAGCAGAAACCTGCAGGACTGGGTTGCACAAATGTCAATTAAAGTTAAATGTCGTTTAAATTTTAAGTGTAAATTAATTTGGTTGAATTTATTAAGGATCTAATTTACACTTCAAATTTAAACGTCATTTAACTTTAATTGATGTTTGTGCAACCCAGTCCAGATACTGCGGTTAAAAAAGCTTACCAGGAATGCTGAATGGATGATCGTGTTTGTTCATTTCTGGTTTGATTTTCACTTACCTTTATCATGTAGTATCTAGTGTTAAATTATTGATTTGTTGAGGTCATGTCATCATACTATTCAAAGTTACCCAAGAAATTACCATAAATTGGCAACAGTGGATGCAAAACTTTATCAAAGCACTTGATCAATATTTCATTTTAAGGTGAAATGTAAAGCCTCACATAGTGATCCTAAGATAATTCTTTTTTATCAAGTTATAAATTTTAGTTCACCTATACCAGATAAACTGCTTTACTTGAAAATAAAAAATGGTAATACTAATGTTCTTGTACTTTTTATATTGCACCTTACAGAGTTGGAAATTCAATCCATATTGTAGCCTGCTCTGAATTCAAAATTTCACTATATTTGCCAGATGTCTAGGTAAATTTTTGAAAATAGCTTGTCCTGTCAAAAATAAGCCTGAGTCAGTACCTAATAGGAAAACAGTTCTTCTATATGATAACATACCAGTAGCCAGGTGAGCAATACTGGGACATGTGAGCCTCTGGTTTATGTGAAGGCAGGAATTATCACATTACACAGCAGAATGCCTCTAATTGTAGGATAATATTACGTAGAAAATTGTGGAATATTTGTCAGAAATAAAAAAAAATGAAAACAATTTAACCGATCACATGCTACCATCCAAGGAAAAAAAATGGGTCACATAGCACAAGTGTTCACTTAAGAAGGTTTAGTCAGTATGGAATTGTGGGGAAAATTGTGTGTCACATAAGAAAGGGGAATTGTTAAATACAGGTGATCAGTATGGCAGGGTAAACTGATAAAAAGTTTTTGAAATATTCAATAGACTTTAAATAATCTTTAATGGGTACAAACAATTTTAATCTACTGCTCATAAAAATTCTAATATTGCTATACAGCTAAAGAAAGGACCTGGAAGGACTTGTAATTGGGATGTATGGAGTTTTGTTGCACACTTTAATACAATCATCAATAGCATGAAGACTATTGTTGCAACTCTCAGAGAAAAAGTTGAAGATGTCAGTAATTGATTTGAATGATAAATGTTGTATTTTTAGTTAAAGAAAGCTGTGGATGATTTAAATGAAGCATTGGAAGCCAAGGAAGATCTGACACAAAGATGTCATGAACTTGATGTACAGGTTTGTGGTTAATTTTCGAAATTATACAAAAATGGTTTGATTAGCTCAAGTCCTGGAAATAAGAGCATTGTTGGTAAAATCTAAGCTTAATATTAATTAATTTTCCTCTGGTGAAAAAATTGATTGTTTTACACCAAAATTCTGATGCAATTAATTCACTCACAATACTTAAGGTTCTGACGTGGTGTATTTTGGTAACATAAAAATAGATCACAGTAGGTGGCCCGATCTTTGATTAAAATAAGACATGAGGTTACATCAATAAATGTATACAAAACACAAGTTAAATATAAAGATGGCCAATTAAGTGTTAAACAGTTAGCAAAAGTGGGAAAAATGACAACTTTGAATAAGATGGTCTAGCATCACAATGCCTGTAAACAAAATCAAGAAAAACTAATATATAACAGGAAACAAGTTAATTTTCAAGATGAAGTCAAAATTATGTTGAAATAATGTAGTAGATATATTGGATACAATGGAACAAACAGAACAAACAATCAGAATTTTATGACAACTGATCTTTGACCTATTAAAACTTTCACAGCTAGGGAGATTCACACAAACAAAAATCTTTTAACTTAATTCTCTAATTCAAAAAGTGTGATCCTTGAAGGATGTAATGTAAGGGAAGACTGCACAATCATGTGGAAAAATGTTTCATAAGAAAAAGAAGGGAAACGGGGAATGTGTCAAAGAGACAACGACCCCAAGGGGAGCAATAACAACTCAAAGCCACCATAAGATCTTCAATGAACGGTGAGGAAACCCCACACCCAACGGTAGGTCGGAGATGGCCCCTAAATAAAAGAGTAATCAAGTTCAGCGAAATAAGCATCTTCCTAGACTCCGATAGACATAAAGTGAACTAACTAGAAAACAGACAAGACACACAAAGGCTTAATAAATTTCCTGACTTAGGACAGGCGCAAACCTGCTGCGGCGGGGTTAAACTAGTTTTATTGGGCCCAAACCTTCCCCCTATAGCCAATGTGATAAATAAAAAAACGATCGTAACAACAGTAAAATTCAGTTGGCAACAGGACTGAGTCAACTGTGAAAAATGAAACTGAAAGAACTAAATATACGGACATAAACATGAAATCACAAGAGACTACTAGCAGTTAACTGACATGCCAGCTCCAGACCCATTACCAACTGACAAATTAAGTTATGTACCCTCAGTATACAGCTTCCATCAAGATCCCTTCCTGTGAGGAGTTTAGCATAATGATTTCATGTATATACCGGAATACATAACCCGTGTCCATGCAATACTGATTTTAGAAATTTAGAATGTGTTTAGTTAAAATGCAAAGACCCTATCAAAAAATCAATGTTAATACCAAAGAAGGCCATACGTAATGACTTGACGACAATACCGTAATTATAACCCTTATGAATTAGACGATTTAAAGGTTTTATAAGTTTGCTAGGCGAGTGTAAGTATTTTTTACTTTTATGTAAAACATTACCATAAAATAAGGGGTGTGAAATGCCAGCCTTGATAAGATGTTTACAGGTTGCATTGTATTTTTTTTTCATGTTTTTTGTATTAATTTAACAGGTTGCAGCTTTGTTGGAAGAAAAACAAGTTTATCTGAGTGAGAATGAAAAACTGATAGAAAGATTAAATCAAGCAGAAAATCTGGATGAACCAAGGTAAATTTATAAACTGGCCCGTCGTTCCACATTGCTACGCTCGTTAGGAACGGGTGACGGCCATTGTTACGTCGTGTTTCATTGGTCGAAAGTGTTGTTTTATTTTTTCCGGGAAAATATTCACATCACGACCGTTGTTGATTAGTCTTTAGCAACATCTCGTAAAATCACGGGGTAAGAATCTTGACCTGAGGATTTTTAGCCATCAACTGTTGTTAGTGTAACACTTTAGGCATGTTAGGTAAATTTAGTGAAGGGTAGTATTTCCCTTTGATTATAAAAAGATGTTATTATCTCCCTTTAATTATACAGATCACCATAGAGTTACAGGCCAGCTTCTGGAAATGTGGAAGCACTTGATTGTCATCAATGTTTATACATGAAAAATCAAGGAGGAAAATAAAACCTCTGTACTTACCAACAGAGGAAAGTGATTGAAGTTTAGTAACCACATTGTATTGGTATTGTAGATTTAACACGATTTAATGTACCATCATGGAAGTATTCTTAGCTCTGTTGGTCTGAAGCACATTTTTGCTTCCTTCAATTTCTAGACTCTAAAGTATGAACTAATAAGATACATAAAAGATGAAATAGAGGGAAAGAAGCCTGAACTTGTGTCTTCTTTGCTTGATTGGAAAAAACTTAGAGAGATAGAAAATATATCATGAGAAAAAATATTATATTTCGATCATTTTTTCTTCATTTAATGCTCAAAGTTCCTATTAATTCAAGATTAAATGGGAGTTGTGTGTTTGTCTTCAGATTAGTAGTTTAAAGTTAAAGGCCAAGTGAAAAGGGGTATTTGAAATGTTATTAGTCAAGAAGATAGGTCAAGGTTATCTCTGCAAGATGACATTTTAGGGGATTCTCAAAGGCATCAGAAGTTTTCCTTAACTCAATATTCACAAAAATATACAAAATTTCAGTGATTACAGGACCATTTGTGTACTAAAGTGTATACAAGGTTGCAGACTTTGACCTCATTTCAGGAGAATTGATGAGGGTTTTAATCTTGCAGTAGAATAATTTTTTTCCGATTTTTTCTAGATCAGAGTAATATTAAACAGTGTTTTACAAATGTGGAGATCCTGTAGCAAACTGACAAGACTGAAGTCATAAAAATGTACACTAGCCCCAACAATATATGATTTGTGGAAATCTGTAGGCTAATCTGCATCATATTTATATCAGGATTGCTCTATAGAACTGTTATCTAATCTACATCTACTTGGAATCTCTTTCATATCAAATTAATTTTATCAATGCTAGATATAAAGTCCTATCAGCATGACATTTTATGTTGTTTGGAAAGTTTTATAATGAAAGTATACGAGAATGGTAGAGATATATTTATACATTGTTATGTTTCTAGCTTGTTCCCTAGGTAAGTCATACTCATAATAGCGAGACCATTATATATCTGCACTTGTAATACTAATAATAGTGTGTTTCAAAATATCACCATGGATATTGATAATAGTCTTGCATGTTAAATTCATTAAGATTATCATAAAAGAAATCTAAATAAATCTACTTTTAAATGATTTGATGCATGAAAAAAAAGTCGCTAGATTCTTTTTAAACAATATGAGCTTTGTGTTGGTATTTTGCCCCAAAAAATGAAATTTTTAATATAAAGAACACATCTAGAACTTGACATAAATGTTCTTGTAATGTGTATTTGAGATTTATTACTCTCTAATGCTCTGTACATAATGTCTGATGTTCTATACTAATCTTGCTACAATCTTAAGCTCTTTATATAATACTTCAACTACATGTATCTTTCATCTGAGTGTTCTATCTTTAGCTACATGTATCATAGAATACCATCAGTTTGGTAAATATTACAAACATGTATACTTATTAAGACAGGTGGAAGATTACACTTACCTTTGACCTCTGACCTACATGTATCTTTTATCTGAAATCTCAATATTCAGCTAAATGTATCATAGAATACCATCGCTATGGTAATTATTATGGCTACATATACATATGTGGAAAATGAAGCTGACCTCAACCTGTAAGACAAATGAAAGATTACACTGACCTTTAAACTGTAAGACAGGTAGAATATTGCAATGACCTTTGACTTTTAAGACAAGTGGAAGATTTCATTGACCTTTGACCTGATTTACAAGGAACATTGACCTGATAGACAGGTGGACCATTACACTGACCTTTAACTTGTTACACAGGTAGAATATTTTTACTGACCTTTGACCAGTAAGAAAGGTAGAAGATTACAATGACCTTTGACCTATAAGACAGGTGGCATGACCTGCAAGACAGGTGGCATATTATACTGACCTATGACCAGTAAAACATTTCATTAGCTTTGCTAAAATATCATGGTTATATACAATGTAGTTTGGCTTATTTTGTAAGTGTGCATATATTTATTTATATGCAGCTTATTGACTAACAAATAAACTTTTATTGATATAAAGTTTTGTTGTGACCCGTCAATAAAATAACAATTCAGACTAATTTCTCAGAAAAAAATGGAGTAATTTTTTTAAAATTTATTTGGAAAAAGAATCAATTTGGTATTTAAAATATATATTTTCAGTGTTTGTCTCTAAAGTACAGTATAACTACCTTTTGATAAGGTCTGCCAATCTATTTTTATCACAAATTCTCAATATTACTAGCCATGAAAATGATATTATTCAAAATATCATTCATAATCTTCATATGACTTGTTCAAAGCTATGCCATTTTACTGACTGTAAATACAGATTTTCCTGGTAGGATATGGAGTACAATAGATTTGTGACCTTGTATTGAGCCCAATACGACAGACTGGAGTGTTATGTTGGTGTGGTTGATTTTGTGATTGTTCAAATAGTTTGTATGATTACCTTGTTTGCATTGGTAGATTTTAGTGTGTTCCAACCAATTAGATATATACACACGTCACATAAAACCATGTTCTGCAAGACATTTTTAGTTTGTGGTGTTTTCACAATCATTATAATGGCTGATGTGTATTGCTACATAGTCTGCTTCTTAGTTTGATCTACCACCATTTAAAACATAATTATTTGAAGAAGTAAAAAAGTAACATTCACAAATAAAATGATATTTAAAATTTTTCATTGAAAAAATCATTTAAATCACTTAACATTACTTTTTGGTTATCATTCATGGCAACCTAAGGCAATATAACAGGGAACCAGTTTACAGTTTTATTATTACCTCCCTTTATACATTGCAGTACACCAGCAGGAAAGAGGTATCAACAGTTACTACAACAAGTAGAAAAGTTACAGGAAGAAAACTTTAAAATTGATTCAGGTATCTTAATGTCTAATTTACGATTGGTAATTCAGCAGTTTTCAAACGACTCAAATTACAAGTCCTTCTTTGTGGTTAACCATTTCACTGAAGTGGATATTTAATGTAGTGGCAGCAAAACAAACAATAAAATGTCATCCAGAATCGACACCTGATATTGACATTCAAGTTCTTACTTCTTGATGCTGTGTGATTTGAAGATTAGCAAAATACAATATTATAAAGTCCCTGTCCTAGACTTGGCAACACATTTTAGCTTCAATTGTAGCACCATGACATTAGGGATTCTCCTGTACAACACATGAATTTAAATTAAACTATACAATTTTTGGGGTGAGGGATGTTTTTTTTCTGTTTACCAGTATATTTACTCTTTCTACCTGCATTTTATTATACTGCAGTCTTAAATCAAATTCCCGTGATGCTGTTCTGAAATATTTGCTAGAAGTTACAAAGTACTATTAAGCATCCATTATACATGTCACATCCATTATACATGTCATAAGTTTGACATTTCAGGTGATAAGTTCAGTGAAAAGTTCAGTGAAAAATACCAAGTGATTGATCTTTATTGAATTTTATATCCCCACTTGATAGAGAGTGGGTTATACTGCATTCACCTTGTCCGTCTGTCCGTTCATCCGGATATTATTTCTGATACATTTTTCTCAGCTTCTGCTCCTGGGATTAATTTGAAACTTGGTATGCAACCTTTATATGGTTTGTTGTAAGGAATGTCCTATTTTGAGTCCCGTCAGATGTGTACCTCCAGTTTTACGAAATATGGACTTGGTTATGATTTTTTTTTTGTTTTAGCGAGAGACGATTACAGAATAAAGCTAGATGTAATGACAAAAGATTTCCATGAAATAAAACAAAAGGTAGGTCTGCAAAAAGGTTATGAAGTAATCACATGTATTTATCAATTAAATATGAATTATGTGTCCAGTCTATATAGAATATACATATATCATTGTAAGTCATAGTTTTATTGTCAAAAGAGTTAAACAATTAACAGTTTGAGCTTCATTAAGAATTTTTATGTTTAGTCTTCTTTATTTATTTAATTTTGCATCTTATACTGTCCAGAAATGATTTGTTTATGTATGAAGTTTAATAATTAACAAAATAACAAAGTTACCGTTAATTTAGTTCCTGCATATGTGCATTTGACAACTTATGTCTCTTCAGTGCAGATCAAATCAAAAAGTGGATATCGACGTGTGTGTAAAAGCTAACAGAGAATAAGTAACCAATAGGATATAAACAGTTAAGCCAAAATCAGCTAAGAACAGAGCTATTTGAGAGGGAGATACTCCTTAGTTTTCACAAAATTTTGTTTGATTTAGATATTGCAAGTTTTCAAACAAATTCCCTTTTCGGGCCAGTACAGAAGTACTGCCTGCTGGGTTGGTGAATGTGATGAAGTGTTCACAATATGACTTTTATAGGAATATAAACTTTTCAGTTTCCATATATTATGCCTCATACCCCTATTTTTGGTGATCCCTTATTTTTTGGAATTCTTAGGAATATCTTGTCGCACCAAAACCTGATGAAACCATCGGCATGTAGTTGAATATATTCATTCTAGGTGATAAAAGTATATGAGTAAATCAAATTGACAAATATTTTTTTTGTAGAATGCAGAATTATCAGCCATTGCAGAGGAATCGAGAGGATTAAAAGATGAATTAGATGTATTAAGACATACGTCAGAACAAGTAGTAAGTCTCCTCCATTATATAACAAGAAGTACAAGATTAAGTTGTCTCCCTTGTATTTGTTCCTGTATTATAATAATATTATGTAAACAATAAAAAAAAAGAAAAAGATGAATAATAAAAATAGCAAACCAAAAAGTATTATAAATTGTGATTTGTAAAAAAGAAACAGACTTGAAGATTATATGAAAATCTCTTGAATGGAATTTGTGTGGTTGTGAATTTATTAATGATTAATATATATATGAGCTTAGTACAGTGTGTGGCCATCAGTGGAAAAAATTATGAAAATCAGATGAGAAATGACTGCATTACAATTTTTTGAAAAAGTTTCCTTTTTAAATGAAATGCACAGGGAATTTTGACATTGAAAACTTGCTTTTGGTCACATACTTTAGGTATTCCAGCCTTAATCCTATTTTGTAACGTACCTGCATCATATTTATTCAACAACAGAATGGGAAGAGTTGTTTCCCTTAGATACAATTTCAGTTTATACATAGCTTGGAATTCTTATTCTTGTAGTTAGTTAATACTTTAATATCATTAATTTTTACACAACTCCTCAAAGTTCAATTTGGTATTAAACCACAAAACAAACAAACTAACAATTCAGGGGAAATGATATAGTTGGCTTTAAGTGATGAAGTTCAAAATTAAATGAGAGGAAAACTTTGTTGTTCAAGCTATAGACCCTTTTACAATAACTGCAGTCCTGAATTTTGCACATGCGCTCATATGCCTTTGAGTGGGTAAAATGCAATGACATAATACATGTGACGTCTTGATTAATTGTCCTTCGATGTCATTTTTGCGGAAACTAATTTCATTTTCCACTCAAAATCACAGGAACGCAGTTATCGTGAAAGGGTCTATTACTGATAAAGTGATGATGAAAAAATTATTGTTCCTACAAACAGTAACGAAGTTTGAGATTTGTTGTGAAGAAAAATTTTAATTTGGACAATTAGTGACAGAGTTGAAGATTTGATGTTATGAAATTTAAATTAGACACACAGTGGTGAAGTTAAAGATTTTAAGATTAAAAAATTTGCTGTTGAGATATATGATTGAGTTCAAGATTTTGAAACGATAAGAAGTTTATTGTTTAGACAGAATCATAAGATTATAGTAACAAGTATTTAATGATATAAATGTAATATTTCAGACAAAATATGAAGCATTAATAGAATCCTACAAAAGAAAACTAGGTAGGTATGAAATAAAGAATGTACGTCCAGTCATGAAAAATGGCAGGTGAGCCAACATGGTACATAGTTTCAGGATTCAAAGCATTTATAAAGCATATACAACATGTACCTAAATTAGATGGACATTTTACTAAGATTTTAAAATTGATAATATATGAAAAATTACCAGTTGTTCAATTTGTGAAATTTCATGTGCTTTTTATCACAGCTTTGGGAAATCCAACATTAGTGTTTAACACAACATTATTGTGAGTTGACTGGAATAAAAAAAATCAGTGATCTCTAAAAAAAAAAAACAAAAATAATGGTAATTCAGTGATAGAATTTTCTTCAAATAGAAACTTTCTTTTTTTGTCTTTCAGCTGTTTTTTTTTCTTCTTCTAAAAATAGAAAACTCCATTTTAAATACAAATTGACTTATTTCATGGTATTTTAATTTTCCATCACAATATTATTTTTGTTGCCTATTAGATAAATTTCTTAATACAAAAATTATTTGCAGATGAAATGGGTGAATTAAGAGTACAAGTACAGTTGTTAGAAGAGAAGAATACAAAATACATGCAAGAACAACTGGAAATGGAGGAGGTATGTCGTTTTAGTCTGCTTATAACTGTTTATTTGACATAATCGGGTTGGGTGAGGGGAGAGACATTAATATGTAATGGTACGCATAAAACTTACTTCACAGAGAGCACTGTTACAGATATATCACACCTAACCTTCATGTAAGTGAAAGGAATTTGAATATTTTGCTGTTCATTAAAAAGTATATAATTTCACTAAGAGAAATTTGTTTTTGGTCGTGAATTTCCATGCGAATATCTAAAAACATATGATAAAGACATTAAGATACAGTCAGACACAAAAACTTGAAACACTTCTCAGGGGGATGATGCCTTTTGGCATCATGGAACTTGTGGTTACTTTAATGTCCCTCATGGTATTCTATACATTGGAAATAGAAGTTTACCAGGCACAGAAGGGTGCTGTGGCTTAACAATTAACCTCAAAAGAGCCGACAATCGAAACTCCTGGAGTTGCAGGTCCCTATTTAGTAATCATGGAAAGCAGAAAAGAGAAACACTGAGAAATTACTAACACAAAGATACACATTTTGACATGTTATTTTCATACTGAGATACATTATTAACACAAAGTGACATATTGAGACAGTTAATAATACATTGTAACACATTGTAGGAAATGAGGAAATCTGGCTCAATGAAACAACAATTAGATATGTACAAGAGACAGGTACATGAGTTACAGAATAAGTTATATGATGAGACCAAGAGAGCTGATAAAGCAGAATTTGAAGGGAAGAGAGCCACGGAAAAAATGTCAACATTACAGCGAGAAAAAGAGGTATCATTTATTTGTATATCGTCGCTGTTCTGCAAAAACCTCGTAACTGCATTTTTGGTGGAAATTGTTTTATTGCAGTTTTTGCTTTACAAAGATGTTGTACATTTAATACAAAGATACTGGACATTTAAACCAATGGCAAATGTGAATTCTGACATGTGATTAAAAATCGTACTCTGATTGGGGATAAATTCGTAAAGCAAAAATATCGTACTTGAAGGAAAAACGTGGAATCTGGACTAATGGCGACCAAAAACTCTTCTCCAGGTATAGTTGTCTAATTTAACGTTTTAAAGGGTTAAAACTTGTGTATTTGTTCACAAATTACAATACTGTACTATATAATTATCAATAGCATTGTTAAAAAAAAGGTTAAAGTACCTAATAACTTCTGCGCGCAAAACTTGTCCACTATTCATGTGTAAATTGATCAAAACAGAAATTATAAGTAGCCGTCAGTATAAAAGACAGCGATAAGAGGTGCTTTTCACGAAATTTACCTATTGTTATTGTTTTATCTATCTACAATGAAAAGGCAAAAGATGTGAAAAATATCCGTCTTTTTTGATTGCACCGTTTTGCAGGTACGACATTTTTGACTTGAAAAAAATAAGACATTTTCTATTGTGAAAGTGATTTAATTTCAACAAGCTAAAATTCACTATTAATGTCTGCCACTATGAACACTAGCAATCGACATCTAGCAATGAATTCCGCTCAAACCGGTGCTAGGGGCCGTCTTGAACTTACTATTAGGTATGGGCAAAGCTCATTGTTGAAGGCCTCATGGTGAGTTCAAGATGAAGAACAACAATAAAAGCGTTGTTTCATTGCTTTTTACCATGTATTTGCAGAGACTTTGTCTCATGTGCATTTACTCCATATCCCTTCATTGCTTACAATGTAGAGGACTTCGTACGATTAGTTTTAACTGTTCAATTTTCTAGCATGCAAAATGTTTTATACAGAGGTGGTATCCCATATAAATTTTGGCAGGAAAAGTATGATACGATTCAACAACTGAATCTTTTTCTCCTTAATTTCAGATTGATAATATTATGTACCAAAGATGTCCCAATCTGCGAATTCCGATTCAACTGATTTAGAAGTAGAATGGACATGCTTTACTTGTGGTGGTGTTGCCAGTGATCGATTTTCTTTAGATAATGAACTGCTTATGAGTCAAACTGTCATTTTGGTGGAATCTAATGGTACACAGTGGTTAATTTGTGCTGGATGTGATAAAAGATTTCATTTCAAGTGTGTGTCAAATATTCCAAAAAACATAAAAGACAATGAATTTCAAGATGGTGTTTATCTCTGCGATGAATGTGGTTGGTTCGTATCAGGTGCTTATGATTCTGCAAGTAATTAAAATTGACATTCAATGCAATGGAGGGGAACAAAAGTGAATGGCAGAGACATTCTTCAGTAGATCGTGACTACCGTGTCTATAAAGACCAAAATATAGTGAAAACATTTTTTAGTCGTGAACTTGGGCACTATTCGTCACGTGGGCGAAATTTTGACTTTATTCCTACAGTTTACTATACATGGTTCAAGGAAACTTCACCTCGATATAAAGTTGTTTATAATTGTCCTTTAGATGAGCATTACGAATTTGTAGAGTGGAAATTTCACCCTAACTGCAAAAATGGATGCTAATTTATCTCGGGGACAAAAGCTAGTTCAGCTAGCGCTGGGGAAACATAGCAATGATAGTTCACAAGAAAGTCATCAGCCACCAGCTTCAATTTCAAATGTGACTACATTTCTTCGTATTCAGGGAAAACTTTTGGAAAGTTACAATGTAAAGGAGTCAGCAAATCTGGAGTGTGATGAATCCGATTGTTTTGAATCAGAACAAGAAGATTTAGATGATTCATTAAAGGACCCAGATTGGACCCTACCAAAGGATGCTAACAATAATGAAACAAACAGTTCAGATAATGAGATATCAGAAAACGAAAGGAGTTATACGGGGTCTAATGCACAAGATGTGAACAATCATGTGCAAAGAGAAGCACAAGAAACTATCAGTAATGATACAAAAGAGAAGCACATGACCAATGC
>MJUU01006674.1:72989-85011 GCA_002080025.1 Modiolus philippinarum | reverse complement strand
CCCTTTTAAAACTGCGTACGACAACACCAGTCGTCAACCAAAACGAAACTAAAAATAGAAATTTGGCAACAAATCACCTAAAAGTTATCTTCTCTGAAACTGATTGGCCGATTAGCACCAAACTACAGAGTACTAATTGTCCTCATGTGGTACCTCTTCAGAATTGTCAAGTGATCCTAATCACCATCCCAATAGCAACCATGATTGCACAGTTTTACAATATGATCCTATGGTGAAAATATTTTGAAAATATTCTCCTCTGAATGCAATTAAGAGGTTTAAAGCGAACATGGAGTGAACGTGGTTGTGTCTGCTAGAAGTCCATTGTTGACCCTATATAGACACCAGAATGACATCTTATGTTAACAGCGTAAGCTAGAGAATTTTACAAAGTTATTTACCTGTTTGTACTTGTTTCTTGTTTAAGAATAATCCTTGTCCTGTATAATTTTGTTCCTCATAAGAAATAAAAAAAGTCGTAAATACCCCTTTGATTAATTTATTGTAAATCAATAATGTCGTATCTCTACTTTTGACCACGAGAAATGCAGAAGAACAATATTGCTGTTAAGCATTTTAACAGGATTGCATCCATTGCCTTTATTTCCAATCTGAAGTCGATGTGACTATTTTTGGCAAAATAGTTGAGTTTTTTCGATCTCCTGTAAAATTTCAGAAACTGCAGTTACGAGGTTTTTGCAGAACAGCGACGATATATAGTATTTCTGTAACATTTATCTCCTGTGAAATAATGTATCACATCATTGTATTGCAATTGATACTTGCTATATTCAAATCTTTTAAGTAATGAATACAAAAAAGTACCCTTATATCAGATACAGTGCACCCTTGTTATATCGCCACCTTTGGGACCAGGGAAATTTTTGGTGATAAGCGGGGTGGTGATATATGAAAGAAATAAATTACACAGAAACTATGTAACTTTTTGAAAAATGGACCTTGAAAATTGGTGGCAATAAGTTAGGGACTGCCATTAAAGAGGGGCGGTATAACGAAGGAGCACTGTTCTTCAATAAATAAACAAAAATTTAATAATTCAGTCTGTTTATAATTAATAATAGTAGAAAGAGAGAGAGATTCTGACAGACAAGGTTTTAGTTACTTCGTCATTTTACTGTATATGGACATAGGAAGCTGGAATATATATCAATATACAGTGTGGTTGTTTTTGAAGGTACTTAGTTTATGCTTTATTTGCAAGTATTCTGATATCATGAAAATTGCATACTGCAAAATATTATGTATATGAGACTTTATACAGTAAATGATAATGAATCACGAATATTTCATTCTGTAAAAATAAAATTACCGGGTAAGCAAGTTTAGAGGAAATCACAAAATTTGCGACCTGCAAAAATAATTATTTATACGGTATTTGTGTTAAAATGACTTTTAAATCCAATTGTGAAGATGAGACATCTAAATACTAAATCTAGTCCATTGTAATTATATATCTTTATCGGTAATTTGTACCAGTTTCTTTGATCTCACGAAGCAAATATTTTTCAGTATTTGCTACTGTCCAAATACGAAAAAATATTGGCAAATAGTATCTTAGGCCACGCCTACTTTGTCAATCAGAATCAATGAAACAATGAAATATACATCTTACAGAGACTCTAACTAGATTGTACAAATTCTTTTACTAATCAATACTAGTCAATTTCACGATTTGTTGAAAACTTACATTCATTTTCAAAATTTGTTCTATTAAATGATTTAGTTAATTACCGATAAAAAGAATAATAGAAGTTTTGTTTTTGATACAAGAAATATTGGCTCCAATAATAGACTCACCCACAAGTTACTCGTCCATTATTGTTTGCCAATATTTCTTGTATCAAAAACAAAACTTCCATTATTCTATATGTAAAGTCCTTATATTTGGTATATGCTTCTGCATGTCACATCAAGTCACATGTAGAAGGGATGTTGTTACTGGGGAATGGAAATGTTTGAGAAATGTGTTCCATATACATGTTTATAAACATTTTTCTCTAATAATATGTGAAGTTTAAACTTGTTCTGACCCATTAGATAAATTTTCATATCCAACATATGTTGAATAAAGCCCCATGCAATTTCCCGCCAAATCTATTCGGAATACAATTCTCAGTGTTTATCATTTATCATTAGAGAAAAAGATTACACCACTTTATCCCGATTATTACCATATTTTATCTGCTGTCAATATTTAATTTAAAAATATTAAAATGCTTGGCAAGCCTCTCAGTTAAAATTTAAGAATTTAACTATCACAAGTGGATAAATTATGGTAATGAACGGGATCTTTTAGTGTAATCTATATATATATATGTGATCAGTTTACAGAAGTTACAATTTTAATTTTGCGTATTTGACAGAGGATAGCAACAGAAAGAGATTCATTACGTGAAATGAATGATGAAATGAAATGTACACAGTTACTGACATTAGAAGAGAATGAACCCAATGATCTCACCGCTACCCCCAGAGTAGAAATGCTGTCTCTTCCACCAGATATAAAGTATGTTGTTATAGACCAGCAGTCTTTTTATATCATTTAAATTTAATGAAAAAGAAAAACATTTGTTTATAGTTTTACTGTTGTCCTTGCGTCAGTTCATTCATTGCTCTTTCCATTCATTTCACCCTGGGTTGGGTTTATTACATTCTTCTCACAAATAACAAAAAATTATATCTAATGACAACAGATATTGTGGCAAGTGTTAAGTGAGTCCATAAGGGCCAGCTTGTTGTGTTACGTTGAAATTAAGTCAGTATGAGAAACATATTACTTTTGTCTGTAATTCACAAAATTGTTTTCTCACCCGTTCATTGAAGATCATATGGTGGCTTTGAGTTGTTATTACTTCCCTTTGGGTCGTTGTCTCTTTGACACATTCCCCATTTCGCTTCTTTTTATGCCCCCAGATCGAGGATCGGGGGGCATATTGTTTTTGTCCTGTCTGTCTGTCTGTCTGTTTGTCCGTGCGTCCGAAACTTTAACCTTGGCTATAACTTTTGAACTATATAAGGTAGACTTTTGATACTTGGCAAGTGTATAGGTCTAGTCAAGAGAAACATAAATATGCAAAAAAAAAATAGGTCAAAGGTCAAGGTCATAGGGGTCAAAAAGGGGTAAAAATCGGAATCTGGGGGCATATGTAGTGTTTCACAAACACATCTTGTTTCTATTTAAAATTAATTAAGTTGAATTTTTTAATTTAACTCTGTTTTTGTTATATATAATATACATTTTTACGTAGTTTTTACCCATCACATGATATTTCTTAACACAAGCCAGTTGTACCAAAGTATAGTAATCTGCATGTTACATCTTGAGAGTTACCGGATGATTTCTTGTATCGCTGACGGTTTGGTGATACAGATATTGTACATCAATGAAATTTCATACAAATTACCCAATAAACATAGTTGCTTACTTTGATTACAAGTTGAACTTCCATGACTCTAACACTCAAGGGACCAATGAAAACAGTTTGAGATGGAGGGGTGCTCAAGATATTGTGGTCGTGTTTAAACTTGAATAAAGGAACCCAAGAAAAAGTGTTTGAGACATCCATGGTGTTTGACGATTGCAGTTCACGGCATCAAAGTTAAATGTATTCTTGAAACTGACTATTCCTCGATAGATTTATTTGGAATTTTTGACATATTGATTATGGTGGAAATTAGTGTTTTACTAGAATAGAGATAAATTCCTTTCTATAAAATGTTGACATTTTTGTGACGCCTGCTGTAAGCAGAGTCGACACACAGGGATTACTATCCGTCGTCTTACATTGTCGTCCTGCGTCGTCTGTCGGTTTTTGAATCCGCAACTCCTTCAAAACTACTAGTCCGATTCCAACCAGACTTTCAGGATACGTTTTTCACTTGGTGTAGTTGTGCACCTGATACTTGGAATTTTGATTTTACTGATTTTAGAGGTTCGTTGAGCCAAAATTGCTCATTTGTGAGTCTGTCGGTTTTGAATCCGCAACTCCTTCATAACTGCTGGTCCAATTCCAACCAAACTTTCAGGATATGTTGTTCATCTGGTGTAGATGTGCTACTGATACTTAGAATTTTGATTTTACAGATTTTAGAGGTTCACGGAGCCAAAACTGCTCATTTATGAGTCTGTCTGTTTTTGAATCCTCAACTCCTTCAAAACTACCCGTCCAATTCCAACTAAACTTTCAGGATATGTTTTTCACCTGGTGTAGATGCGCACATGATACTTAGAATTTTGATTGTACATACTTTAGAGGTTCAAGGAGCCAAAGTTGCTCATTTGTTATTTTGGTTAGTTAATCCCCAACTCCATCATAGCTATAAGTCAGATTCAAACCAAACTTGCAGGATATGTTGTTCTTCTGATCTTGTTGTGCATCTGATACGTAATATTTTGATTTTAGAGATTTAAGAGGTTCACTGAGCCAAAATAGCTCATTTGTCAATTTAGTTTGTTAATGTGGTACTCTTTCAAAACTATAAGTCATAATCCAACCAACTTTTCAGAATTTATTGATCACTTGATTTAAATGTGCACCTGATACTTAAATTTTGATTTAACAGACTTTAGAGGTTCACTTGGCCAAAAATGACTCCATTTTAGTGCAGGCAACACAAGTGTTCCATGGAACACCCATCAATTTTTAATCCAAATATATATATAAAATCCTTTTGTTTTTTGTACTTTTTACATCAAATGAAAACAAAATGTCGCTATTAAAGCTGTTAAATTTTGTTCAGAATTGTCTACAAACACAAGCTTTAGTTATAAATCTTTTTGAATTATTTGTAGAGAAAAAGTATTACGTTTAGAACATGAAAACAAAATGTTAAAATTGAAGTCTACAAGTACAGATGGTGACAGTAACCAAGTACTACAATCAATGTTAGATGATACAAATTCCCGTAAAAATGAATTAGAAACAGAACTCAGGTCAGTATGGATTAATATTACTTAGCATCTTATCAGGTCGTTTATTGAAATTTTGACATCTACATGTACATGTATAATGGATGGACATCTTCATGTACCAACAAACCTACTATCAGGTTTTCAATTCAACAAAATGTTTTTGCTCCACACTACCTCAAATTAAACATTTAAAAATAATTAGTATAGTTAGTACTGTTAACCAACTTATTTTCGCGGATACTGTGTTTTGAGTTCTGTCCTTCCTGGTCAAGTTTGTGTTGACTTATTTTCATGAAGTTCTTTTTCTGCCGATACATTTGTATAAGGGTTAAATATATTCGCAACTATTTATTTTCACGATATTTTTACATCTGCGGAACACACAAAAATAAATGGCTTGTGAAAATAAGTTGATTTACATTATACCTTGTTAAGGTAAGTAAATTTAAAAGTAGGATTAGATTTCAAAAAAAAAATATGCACAAAATATGATTTTAGTAAAGGTTCCCCTATACTAAACTCCTTTATTACTGAAAATGATTGGTGTACACATTTTTTGTGTTTTGACAGGGTCCAGTCAAGACAAGTTTAGGTTTAGTCAAGATAGTTAAGGCAGAGTAAATTTTGTCAGGGTTAATTTTAAGCATGTTTTGTGTTTTGTCAGTGTTTGGTTTAGACAGATATAGTTTAATGGCTTATTTTGTATCAGAATTGAATAAAATTTGTGAATAAGCAATATAAATAAATCTTAATTGCATAATTACAGCCCTTAGGGTCAAGACAATACAAAACAAAACATACAGTGTATACAATTACAATAACACATCAGGACATTATTACAATAATTCTCTGACTGGCGTGGACCCTATTTCAATTCAATAAATAGTTTTACCAAGGCACAATTTACTAGTAGAAGGCTTGAGTTTGGATTTTTGAATGAAACTTATTTTTTTAAATGAAGTAAAATTTTTGTAATTTTTATACCCCGCCACACGTAGTGGCGTGGTATTATGTGATACCCTCAATCGTGTGTCCGTCCGTCTGTCTGTCCGTTCCCCGAAGGTTTCCGACTGATAACTTTTGAATGGAATAACATACAGTCTTCAAACTTGGTATATAGCTTGTTAACCACAAAACTCAGGTCGAGTTCGAATAGTGGTTCGGAGGTCCAAGGGGCTCTGGAGTTATGCCCCTTGATACTTCAAAATTTTGTGAAACGTGGCGGGGTATCATGTAATCCACCATTACTATTTTTGAATTTTGAATGTATGATTTTGAATTTTTTTCTTTCTGTTCATTAGCTTTACAATTTTAGAGAAAATGGGGTTCATCCTCAATAACTCTACAAGTATTACATAGTCTCTGTTAATAAAAAAAAGTTGAACTGCATGCATAATTATCAATAGTTTTAATAACTTTTTGTTTCCAATTTCTTAGCAGAGTAGATTTTCTCATACTTTTATTAAAACTCCTAGGTATTTACAAGGAATGGTAGCATTTCAACATCCCTCAGTTGAGTATGTCATATAAATATTGCATCCTTCATTTTGTTGCCCTTGTTTTCATCTTTTAGTTGAATTCGTCCTCAAAACTGTTACATCTTTCAGTTTTATCCTGGGGTTGAGTTATGAATATGTAACATCCTTATTTTGATAGCATTAATCTCACCATTTATCAATTTGAGTATGTTATCAATAATATTATATTCTTAATGTTTAAGTTGCCCCTCCTCAATTTTGCTGTCTTTGTATTTTGCTTCTAAAAATTTTCTTTGGATTACTTCATTGCTGATTTTTTTTTAAAAATAATAGCTAAACAGGTATGTGTTTTGATGTTAAGTTAGAAGGGGATAAGTTTTTCAAAAATAACAAATATTTACAACACACAAAACTCTGAAAAACTTTAACTACACCAAGCTCATTGTCATATGTTATGTGCATTTTTGTAAGATTGTTTTCAGAGTATTCAACTTTGTTTATCCTGGCTTCCATTAATTATACTTTTCATTTTAAAGATTCACCATTAGGCCATGTAAAATTAATTATCTGGTTCTCAGATAATGACTTTCAAAAAAATGGTGAGGGAGGGAGGGTATTTAATTTATGTATTTATTTTGTATGCTCATCTATACTCCATCATTAACTTTTGAGATTTTATGAATAAATATTAAGATATGGTAAAGTATACAAAAGGAAGAGAGAACAAAACCATAAGTTAAAAAAAAATACTCCAAAGACAATGAAAAACACAAACAGCAAAGACATTACACAAGGACAATATATGTATAGTCCCTGCATCACATTAGTACCACACAGAAAAGAAAAATGTATATTGATCATACCATAAATGGAGTATGTATCATGAATCTTGGAGTCAAAGCAAACTGCAATCATCAAAGACATGAAACAGGTAAAGAAAAGACAGATCCAATATACCTCACCAGGATATGTCACCTTAAAGAAACTCCTGGAGAAAATTGAATTTGACTCCCTTATAGACAGGGGAATAATTGATGAACTTTGATTAGATCCATTGGGATCCGGTAAATAAGGTGTATTGTATTATTTACTTGGTCACAAGTTGGTGACAGCAGTACAAGTGGAAGGGTTACAGTCAGATACACTGACCATTTAGATAGAGGCAAATCTATCAAGGAAGAAGTCACAAAAATAAATTCTTGCAATTAGCAAAATGATAGTGGGATCCCCTTCCAGTGACTGCAATGACAGATTCTTTATTTTCGATTTCAGAACAAGATCTAGAGAGACCCTTCTCAAGACTGGATTTCAAAACATTCTCGTGCATTAAAGGATCTCTGTTTTTTTGGTATTTCATGCAGACTCTCCATACTCCCCTTTCATAATTTCCTTTACGGTTTTTTAATCCGCCAAATTCACAATAAACGATGGTTTAACGCACGAAAACCCGTCAAAAGTGTCAGCGAAATCAACTTTCGTTTTGTTGTTGACAAAACCATTCGGAATATAAACCGGAAGTAGCGATTTCTTCAAAGAAAACGAAAAATCAAGAGAGTTTCGAATGAAATTTGAGTTGTCTCTCTTTGACCAAGTCAAGTGAAAAAGCGGGAAAATTTGAACGCGGATTTTGTTACTGTTGTATTTATTTTTTGGGGACAATAAATACAGGCCAGCGGCCAGGTTTTTGCCCATGCGGCGGTATCTGAGAACCAGATAATTAATTTTACATGGCCTTAGCTTTCTCAGATTTATTGCAACAACCATATAAAAACAGTTTAACAGGGGTTTTGGCCTATTGTTACCCACCACTTCAACTATTAACACATTCCACATGTTAGAATATGTCAATTGACAGTAATGACCATTCTACAACTATTTCAGTTTATTAGTCCCCTACCGGCTTCGCCGAAGGGGACTTTAGCTTTGCACTCCGTCAATCCGTCAGTGAGTCCGTCAGTCTGTCACACTCAGTTTTCCGGACTTTTTTCCCATACTATAAGAGATATTTATCCAATATTTGGTTTGTAAGTCTACCACCATGAGTTACAGATCAAGTTCGAGTTTGGTTCTGGTTCATTGATTTTGGACTGAGTTATGGCCCTTTAACTTAGACAAATTTGGTAAAATATAGGTTTTCTGGACTTTTTTCTAAACCGTTCCAGGTATGAAGCTAATATTTGTTATGTAAGTCTACCACCATGAGTTACAGATCAAGGTTGAGTTTGGTTCCGGTCCAGTGATTTTGGACGGAGTTATGGGCCTTTGACTTAGAAAATTTTGGTAAAATATAGGTTTTCAGAACTTTTTTCTAAGCCGTTTCAGATATGAAGCTAATATTTGCTATATGGGTCTACCTCTATGGGTTACAGATCACGTTCGAGTTTGGTTCCGGTCAATTGATTTTGGACAGAGTTATAGGCCTTTGACTAAGAAAATTTTGGTAAAATATAGGTTTTCCTGACTTTTTTTCTAAACCGTTTCAGATATGAAGCTGATATTTGCATTGTTAATCAACTACTATGGGTTACCGATCAAGTTTGATTATGGGTTGGGTCCATTGATTTTTGATGAAGTTATGGGCCTTGGGCTCAGAAAACTTTTCTTTAACTATTTTTGCTGGTATACTGAATTATTCCATCGGTAGGGGACTTCTGTATTGCCTTGTAATACGATCCACACTTGTTTATATTTAATTTCTTACTTATTTTGCTTCATATTTTATGTTTAAAGATCAATATGTTGATTCATTTATGCCTTATCCTTTCCCATGGTAATTATCATTTATCATGCTACATTACAAAGATTACCAAAATTTTGTCCTATTTTACAACATACTTTTTTTTAAAAAATTTTCCAAGAAGGTAAAAGAGAAGCTTTATAACAAATACATGTAGTAATTTTATTGGAAAAATATTGTCTGTGTTATGTGTGCATTGAGTTCTAGTTTTAATGCCGAAAATTATCTAATTATAAAATGATGAGGAGTCAAGAGAAACCCAATTCCTGCTAAAATTTTGATATTTTTTCTTAAATAAATAGCATTCGGCTCTATGCTTTATCTAGCTTTATTTTAAGTATATAGCAAAGTTTTTGAAGTTTGAATTCCTATGACAGTCTATACACTGGACTTATATAAATAAAAAAAAAAAACAAACAAACCAGAAGCACTTGGTACGGGTGAAAGAATAGATTTAAACCCTATTAATGAGAATTCAACAATCTATCCACATTATATAAAAAGTTGTTTTTTCTTTTTTTTTTTTTTTTTTTTTTTTTTTTTTTTANAAAAAAAAAGATCTGTCCTATGTTTCAGGCTTTAATTCTTACAAAAGATCTTGGACATAAAATTCAGAATAATTATTTTGATAGGATTTGACTTTAGACTTTGGCATGAACTATTCAATTACAATGAACTCGACAATGATTATTGTTCCAGGTAATGTCGCATGGCTGATTTAATTTTTTTTCTGGAAACAATAAATGAACAACACAAAAGCATATTAAATTTTTTTTTTCATTGATTTAATGTCATTTTATTCAATATGGATACATTACTTGTAAAAATTGGTATTGATGAAAATATACTTACTGATAGTTGAATTTTGTTGAAAATTCACCTCAAAACTTTTGAAAACCCAATTTTTCGATGATTTTTCAAAATCCCTAAATAAAGGTGAATTCATGTGTTGAAAAAATAGAGATAATACGGTACTAAAGTACGCACAACGAAATTTGCCGCAGCTGAAATCGCCGTAGCTATTTTGTTTTAAATAAGACCCTAATGAAACACATCTGTACCATTTTCTAATTTTTTGCCGCTACTCTTGGTATACATGTTTTTACCGAAATAATCAAAGTTCAAATAAAAATATTTTCCCTAGACCTTTATGTTAATTTCACTCAAATTTTAAAGAAATTCGATGTGGGAGTGATTGATAAATGATTTACGCAAACCAACAAACCAATGAAAAGACACCAAATGGATTGCCGATGGATTACTTATTTGCATACAGGGTGCTTGTTTGTTGTTTATACGGGTGGCCAATGAACAAACAGAATTTTGATTTGTTTACTAATTTACATAAATATGTTTAGGTAAATCCGAGAATAAAATTTGCAGAACCAATATCCAGTTGACATTTACTTTTATTAAAATAAATTTGTTTACAGGTAAAAAGTTTTTATTTACACTTTGTCAAGTAATTACATAATTGATTTTTTGCTTCGCAATCAAGATTAACTCCCGACCCACATGTTTTGGTTAGTCGATAGACCCCAGGGCATTATAACAATAAATACAGGTGTTCAGTTAATCAGGTATACTCCCTCTGTTTTGGACTCAAATTTTATAGAAGGGTAATGGAAAACTTTTTAACCTTTTGCTGTAAAATTATGGTAATGCATGATATGAAGTGGCAAAAAATTGGCTTTCCATTGGTGTATGCCATGTCATCCGTTAACATTTACTTAAAAGATATTTGGAGAAAAGTCATGGCAAATTTCGTTGTGGCTACTTTAGAATGTATTGCCAGTCTCTCAATGGACACTGTTTGGTACAAACATTACAAAAATATGCTTAGTTCTTTATATTGATACACAGATTGTGTTCATTACCATTCTTCAATCATAACGATTGCATCTTATTTTCATTTTTGACAGGATTGCAAACCAACGCATTATGGAATTAGAAAGTCAAGTGGAAGATTTACAAGAAAACCAAAAAACAGTTTCTAATGAGGAAATTATAGAAATGAAGAAAAAGTTAAATGAACAAATTCAAAGAACTCATGAAAAAGATAATCAAATACTTAAACATAAAACTCTTCTTGAAGAACAGGAAGTGAAATTAAATGAAAAAGGGGACATAATTCAAGATTTACAGGATTTAATCAACAAAAAGGATGATGAAATTAAATCAATGGAAGCCCAGTATAAGAAATATTTGGATAAAGCTAGACAGGTTAGTACTAATGGGATCAAATAGAAATTCTAATGCAACATTTATGTGACAGATCATTTGATAGGTCAAAATTGCCCATCCATTGCACTACATACAAGCCTTGGACAAAGTAGGTTTCCTGTCTAGTCTGGTTCCTTGTAACTTTACAACTACTTTAAACATAGAAATAATTGAAGATCGGTAGGCTTGTAAATATTATAAGTAATTTTAATGGTTTTTTAAGCCTCATATGGAGATTTCTGATTTCCATCTTTCTGTCTGTTATCAATTGCAGGGATAATTATCTGATTTCAGAAAAAAACCTTTCAAAACCTTCTCAGATCTTGTGGGACCAAATAGAAACATGATGTTTTTGTAAGACTAACTCCCATAATTCAGAATTTTGTTTCATCATAAAAAATCCCTGNCCACTTGAAGGATTTTGATGAAACTTTACACAAAGGAAGGACACTATATGGAGATGTGCATGAAGGAATATAATTATTGTCCAAAACCAGGAAGGGGAGATAATTCGACTTTGACTTTTCATTGAATCCATATGTATGAGTTACCTCGTAAGCGCAACTCCTCTTAAACCACTTGAAGGATTTTGATAAAACTTAAGACAAAGGAAGGACACTATATGGAGATGTGCATGAAGGAATATGATTA
>MJUU01006674.1:16742-39161 GCA_002080025.1 Modiolus philippinarum | reverse complement strand
GAGGGTAGGTACTATTGTATACAGTCATTAGAGGGTAGATACTGTTGTATACAGCCATTAGAGGGTAGGTACTATTGTGTACAGTCATTAGAGTGTAGGTACTATTGTTTACAGTCATTATAGGGTAGGTACTATTGTATACAGTCATTAGAGGGCAGGTACTATTGTATACAGTCATTAGAGGGTAGATACTATTGTATACAGTCATTAGAGGGTTGGTACTATTGTATACAGTCATTAGAGGGTAGGTACTATTGTATACAGTCATTAGAGGGTAGATACTATTGTAAAGTCATTACAGTGTAGGCACTATTGTATACAGTCATTAGAGGGTAGATACTATTGTATACAGTCATTAGAGGGTAGGCACTATTGTGTACAGTCATTAGAGGGTAGGTACTATTGTATACAGTCATTAGAGGGTAGGTACTATTGTATACAGTCATTAGAGGGTAGATACTGTTGTATACAGTCATTAGAGGGTGATACTGTTGTATACAGTCATTAGAGGGTGATACTGTTGTATACAGTCATTAGAGGGTATGTACTATTGTATGCAGTCATTAGAGGGTAGGTACTATTGTATACAGTCATTAGAGGGTAGATACTATTGTATACAGTCATTACAGAGTAGGTACTATTGTATACAGTCATTAGAGGGTAGGTACTATTGTATACAGCCATTAGAGGGTAGGAACTATTGTATACAGTCATTAGAGGGTAGATACTATTGTATACAGTCATTACAGGGTTGAAAAAGAACAAAAAGAGAAATGATGAACGATTGAATTGTATCTACCTCCAACATACAGATACCAATAATACGTAAAACCTGTACCATAAAACAAGCAAGCAAGTTCTAAATTAAGACCTCTACAAAGAAGCAAATCAACAAAACAAACAAAAAAGAAATCAATTAATGGCAACAAACAGCATGTGGCATTGGGATTCGAAACTGTCTTTCAGGATCGAGTTCGAAATACCTAGTTGCTGTCCTACGTATCAGGTAGCTTTACCCTGCTGTCCATGAGAAATAAATGACAGAAATATAAAATTAATCCGAAATCGTTTACTACTTGAGTACACTTTCATGGAGACTCTATGGAGCTGGGTGAGACTTCCCAATTTTGCTGACCATTTTACGCCGGAAGCTTATTGATGCCATATAAAGAAAAAAAATATCTTATATTTACGAAATGTGTTTTTTTTTACTTCATGTGGCATCAATACGCTTCTGTACCATTCTGAATTAAACCTACAATCATGCCAATACCATTCAGTATCTTTTTGCACAATAATTTCTTTTTCAGCATTACATGACCTTAAACCATTGACAATTCCAAAGGATGGAGATCTTCACGGCTTTTCTGTAGATGAAATGTCAACGTTCTTCCGTTACATGCGCATTGAGGACTATATAATTCAAAGACTTATCAAAAAGAACCTTGATGGTGTTAAATTTTCCAAGTTGAAAGACACGGATCTGGAAAACATAGGAATCAAAAATCCGATTATTGTTCACTTTAGAGACAGAAGTACGAAAAAACGGATACCATTTATGTTGTAATGTTATATAAAATATGTAGTAAATATCTGTCTTTTATTTTCTGTATGTAATGAAATATAGAAACACCAAACCTGACACCGACTGACGAGGGCCGGGAAGACCTTTTCCGGGACGCCGGGATTGGGCATTTTTTTGAACGGGAATTCGGGATTTGATGAAAATTTGAACGGGAATTCGGGATAAAAATCAAAGGAGATCCGGAAAAGGGTGAATTTTGTCACCGGGAATTCGGGATATAAAGTTATCGGGATTGCTTTTTATGATTTTTGTATCGGGAAATCGGGGTATAAAGTATTCGAGGTTCTGTTTTATTCAATGAAAGACCAATCCTGCATTGCTACGTGATGTATGTTCTGTAAGAATTCAGAAACATTCTACAATTTAACTATTTTCTAATGTTTGTTACAGTATCTTCTTTTTCAGGTGAGGCATTCTTTAAATATTTAATCAATGTGATGTACTAGACGGTATTTGCGAATAATCATTGTTTTTTGATATTTTTTCACCTTTTAGATAGTTTCATTCTGTGCATAAACGAAGTAAAAATTGAAGGGCATACGACGCAGTTTCGATCTACATTGAAAAACTTTTGAAAATTTGAGTATTGCTCAATTTTGATACGTACTTTTCAAATATGCAAAAAAATATATATATACCTTCTTGGAATAATTTTCAGGATATAAAACGTCGAAATTCGGTATAATTGAGCAAAAATTGAAATTACTGCAAATTTTCGGACTAAATTCAAATCGATGTATCTTTTTTTATTTTCATAGATAGCCAAATAATTTTTTCTGCAGGTTAATCGTTCAGACTGAAACTATAAAAAGAGATTAAAAAAATAGAAATATTTTTTTCTTACATATATCCTATTATTTTTGCTTATTTCAAATTTTAAGTTAAAAAACTTGAGAATTCGTATGTTTTGAAAATCTTTTTGTCATGGTTCCTACATTGATTTTTCCTTGAATTTCATACATATTGTAGGGCTTGCACTAAGGAATTCAAATATGAAATAAAGATTAGGGGTTAACGTGCGTTTTTTCGAGATAGAGCATGAAAACTTCCCAAAAATCAAATGTTACGTCCATTTTTGCGGGAAAGCGTCATTGACATTATTCCGTATCTTTCAACGCTGCTGCTCAAGTAAAACACGTCGAGGATATATAATCGGTCAGATATATGCTCATATATTTATTTTATGTACAGATATTATTCATAAAACCAGGTGCGGATTAGGAAGGGGGTAGAAGGGCGTGAGCCCCCTAAAAAAAGGGGAAATTAAAATTTTCAAGCTAAAATCGGCGGTTCGCCAAATGGTCTAAAATGCTCGTGCCTCGTAACGTTCTGTGATTTTTTTTTACAATTACGTCCCTTATAACTTAAAACAATACGCCACATTAAGAAGAAGCAAAAAAGTATAAAAGCAAGCATACTATTTATCAAGCATATCGATTCGGACTTTTGTTGTCACTTTTGTTTATACATACATGTAAGGTTTTCGTCATTCCGATTTGTCTGTGAACACCAAAAAAAAAAGGAAAAAGAAAAAAAAACTAGAGAGAAAATGCCCCCGCTGCCATTATCTGACGTTTTTCATGGTGAGTTTATATTCAAGTTTGGGATAAAATTTAGCTACTCTGTCTGTGTCTGTAAGACACATTTGATGCCCCTGCAGTTGCATGTAAAAATATGGACACCCACTTAGAACTTTTACTTGCATATTTCATACAGCCTATAGATACTGCAACATATTTCATACAGCCTATAGATACTGCAAATCAGAAGTTATCCAAAATCAACCTTTCAAATGCACACCTTTCAATAAAATGACCGAGTTCAATTATACCCACAAAAAACACAAAATAAGCCCAAAATCTAAATAATGACGATATGTATATTTTCAGTCCATACCTAATTAATGTGCATGGTTAAATATAACTTTATTATTGTGGGAATAGTTAAAGGAATAACAGTTCCAGAACATACATCTTAATAAAATGACCAAGTCCAACTATACCCCCAAACAATCACAAATTTTGGCCAAAATCTTAACCATGACAATATGCACATCTTCAATCCATGCCTAATCACTGCAAATTAAAATTAATGTCGCTTTAATATTTTTGGAGGAGTTATCCGGAATAGCAGCATATCAAAGATGGGACGGACGGACATACGGACGGAAAACGGACGGACGGACGAGGGTAAAACAATATGCCCCCGACATTTCGTCGCGGGGGCATAACAACAACAATAGAAAAAATAAGCTAGGAGCATGTATATATTTTGTACATAGTTTTATATGACATTTTCAATAAATTCATAGGCGGATCAAGACTAGAGGGGGTCTTTTGCTTGGAACCCTCTTTTCCCGGAGAATATTTTAAATTTTGCGCAGAAAAATTGTTAAAAAATAGCCAAACAAGTCTGAGCCCATCTTTTTCGTGAAGGCTGGATCGAGCGGTGAAATGATGAAATGATCACAATTTCTCATCTATTTACTAGTCCTTCTTGATTTCCCCAAATTCAGTAAACAATTGTTTACACTATCAACCCTAAATAGAAGACAAAAGAAAAATAGAGAGGTACTGAATTAAAAGCCCATGTAAAGATAGTAGGCCAAGGGCTGAAATCGCTTTCCGTGCACAACCCCCACTTAAGATCCAGACCCCCGATTTTTTTTTCAGTCCTTTTATATCCCCTCATCAAAGTTCAAAATAAATGGTATCAAATATTGAAGCTTAACACAAGTTTGGCCACTTAAGATTAAGACTTTTTGTAATATCATAAATGCCAAAATTAGCACCCGTCCCCCTTGAATTAAGGGAAAATTTTAAATATTCAGGCTCTAAATGATAAAAGGATAATGTCCTCTGCAAATTATTGTGTGTATTTCACAAAAGCTGACATGCAGAAGACCGTTTAAATAGATTCAAACTTTTTAAGGGGTCTCTCTTTGGCCCTTCTGCTCGAAATTTATGAAAAATGGGAATTTTCCGTTTTTCAGAATTAGTGCTGTTTTGACTTAGAGATGTATTCACGAATTTGATATATAACTTGAAAATGTTGTTAAAATATCGTTTCATTATATATAAGCCATTAGAAGGTATGCTTCTGAACATTTTAGACTAACTAGACTCTTATAAATTGCAAACATAATTATAACCCCCCGCACATTTTTTCAACACAATTTATTTCATTTTATTCAGCTTGAAATGCTTAAACATTGTATAAAGGTCCAATAACATATTATTTCAACCACCAAAACACACAGACTCCCATGTATCACAAATTACATCATGTGCGTTTATGGGCAGTTATACAACAATTGGATTTTGTAAAATTGAATTTTGTAAAATTCCGAAATGCTGAAAATTTTCATTTTCACGAAAATCGCCCAAAATATTCAATTTTACCCATATTTTGGCGTAAAAATTGCATATTGCGATTTATCAATTGCATTATTTAAAGAAAGTAAAACATTAGTATGTTTTGTTCATATATATGTTAAGACAGGCATATATTTTTTTATCCACGCCGCAAAGCGATGCGGGGATATGGTAATACCAGGCGTCCGTCTGTTCGTCCGTCCGTCCGTCTGTCCGTCCGTCCGCCTTGTATGCGCTCTAGCAAGCTTATTTCTTATCGGATTTTGATAAAATTTATACAGTAGATTTAGTTCAAAAATGCCTCAAGCGAGTTTGAAGATGAGTCCTGGTCGATTATTTTTGTAGGAGTTATGCCCCTTTTTAATTTTGAAAATTGACAAAATATCCTTGTAAGCGCTCTAGCAAATTCATTTCTCATTGGATTTGGATAATATTTACAAAGTAGCTTTAGTTCAAGGATACCTCAAGCGAGTTCGAAGATGAGTCCTGGTCGAATATTTTTGTAGGAGTTATGCCCCTTTTTTACTCTGAAAATTTCCTTGTAAGCACTCTAGCGAATTTATTTTTCATTGGATTTGGTTAATATTTACTCAGTAGCTTTAGTTTAAGGATGCCTTAATCGAGTTCAAAGATGAGCCCTGGTTCAATATTTTTGTAGGAGTTATGCCCCTTTTTAACTAGATATGTGGGGTTTCAAATTTCTGGTGCGGCGGTGATATATGGCTACGCGTAGCCCTTGTTTATTTTTAATCATCATTTTCTTGGGGTAGGGGTAAAATTTTCGGTATTTAGAGTCACATTGAACGGTCCTTGTTTTTCTAAACATTGTTTTAAGATAACTTATGTATCGGTTAGAGCAATGTTTTGGCATTTCTGCAGATAATTCCTCCAGATTTGCCACACATAACAAATCTGAAATACTGAAAATTCCCACTTTTCATCATTTTTTTACAAAATATTGAGTTTAAGCTCACAAGTGGGACTTAAAATGACAAATCGTGATAGAATAACATTGTTATGCAATGCAGATTTTACGCGAATATAGACACAAAATTGACTATTATAGGGAAAATTTGTTCGGGTAAGAGTAAGATTTTCGGTATTTAGAGTCACATTAAACACTTTTTGTTTTTCTAAACAATGTTTTAAGACAACTAATGTATCGCTTAGAACAATTAAATGGGATATCTGCAGAAATGTCCTCCAGATTTGACATATTTAACGATTTAACAGTGAACTTTGGACAAATCTGAAATGTTGAAAATTTCCATTTCTCGTCAATTTCGGGTAAAATATTGAGTTAAAGTCAGAAATGGCTATTAAAATACCAAAATCAGGATGTTATTCATGCAACAGTCATATGCAACAAATATCGTGTGTTCTGGATATTTTTATGCGAATATAGTAAAAAAAATTGACAATTTTAGAGTATATTTGTTGGGGTAGGGGTAAGTTTTATTGATGTAGGAAGTTTATAATACTTCAAAATTGCTTTAGAAAATATTTTGGATCTGATTTTATGTGAAAAAAATATTTTGGCTGCCAAAATGATATGAAAAAACAATTTCTGAATGAGGCTTTCTACCCAAAAAAATTATGTTGATTTTGAAAAAAAAATATTTTGTTGATATGCCTGTAAAAAATAAATAATTTGTTTCGCGCGAAGCGCGAAAAAAAATTTTCTGTCCAGAAAAAAACCATAACCCCCCTCCCCCTTCAGGTTAAATGGTCGGTCCCTTAATTTGTACTTGTTGTAAAGAAGACATTATGTACTTCCATTTTACATCCACTTTTTATACTACTCATAGACAAGATGGGGCAAAAAGGGACAAAGCTGTGTCGAAAACAAAAATATTCAGAGATCTGTTTTATTCGTTTATTTAAGAGGGATAGTTTGGCCATTCAAAGCATATTAACATCATGTTAACATGTTTAATTTTTAAGAAAGGATATTAAAAGACTAAAATCAATTGCCAAGAATTCTGAAATGAAAACATGGAGGGTCTATATATACCGTTGAACTTACACAAAAAAAAACGGAGAAAGAGCTAAAAATTTACGTCTATATTTTGAAAGGGTAGGGGTAAGATTTTCAATTCAAATTATATTTGGTATATAAATGGTACTTATGTGGGATACTGGTAAAGTGTATACCATATAGGCTATCATTTTATACCACTTTTTCATAACTGAGAGGCACCAATCAACAATATGAAGCAATTGAAAGAAAAGGTTTTGTC
Organism: Modiolus philippinarum; assembly: GCA_002080025.1. Lineage (NCBI taxonomy): Eukaryota > Metazoa > Mollusca > Bivalvia > Mytilida > Modiolidae > Modiolus > Modiolus philippinarum. The sequence goes on along the minus strand of MJUU01006674.1, from coordinate 31,962 downwards.
AAAAAACGAAATTTTCCCAAATTTCGTTGGTTTGGTCTAAAAAAGAATCCTGTTCCAACATTGCGTGCAGGTTATGCTCATGTTAACATCAGTTTTTATTTTGAAGAGGGGATGTAAGCAGACTTAAAAATGTGGATAGGGTTAATAAGTGGGGGATGTACGGGGGGTTATTCCAGCCCATAGACTATAGGTAATGCAAGAGTATAAGGATTATATGTGGCATATGTGGCCATATATGGAAATAAAACAGCACAACAATACTGTCGAAGTTTTGTTACAACTGCACGTTTACCTTTATTGACACTAAATGAGCGGATTTGAAAGATTAGTATTCAGAATTTCTCGGAAATTCGGGAAAGGGTCATTTTATGACCGGGAATTCGGGATTTTACATTTTTTTAACCGGGAATTCGGGATCGTGACCCCTCTTTCCCACCCCCACTGACCTGTCTCAGACTATAACAGATTGTAGAGACATAATCTTTGAAGTTTTTAAACATATCCCACTTCTGACACCACAATAGACATTTTGAGATCTGATGGTATATTCATACTAACATCTTCTCGAGCCAAGGGATAAGCAAACCGCCCTCGAAACATTGACTCGGTAACAATATACTAATTCAATGCCTCTTTTTTCATGCATACGTGCAGAATTACATAAAATTGATTTACATTCATGAAGTATACTAAGTACAATCGAATATCATACCCCTTTTGCTGGAGTGTATAAAATTATAATAATTTGTTCTGTGAAAAACACAACACTGATACCTTACTAAAGCATCGTGTAAAAAGGCACTTTGGATTTACGCTTGTTGACCAGAAAAATTTACTCTAGGTATTGTCCATGATTCTTATAAATGAAAACCAAAGATGTAGAGAGAAATTCATACAGCACCATACAGCACCTTCATCATCTTCCCAAAGTAAGTGCCACAAACAAATTGACCTCAAATACTTGGTCTGGCAAGATACGCCTTCATAGAGGTAACAATTTCCAATGCTTTTTGTTTGCTTAGTTATTTTTGTTGGTTTTTTTAATTCTTCACATTGAACGTACATGCCTTTTCTCACAATGATTCTGCTTCTGTCACAAGAGCTACTGATGAAGCCCCTGTGTTCCTACATTGCAAAAATCTCGATTACCCACTAAATTCTTCCTGATTGTCATCTTATCCTATACGAAAAGGGTTACTTATTCATTCAACGGATGAGGTGATACAGGAGTTTTCTATTTAAATTCCTGCTGTTGTGTATTTTTCTACCCGATTTTTCATAACAATTTAAACTTACATTTATAGAAAAAATATAAATACTTGACTCTATCGGGGGATTGTCAATACATAATTGACAAAACGGAGGCATTAACAGGCAGGTAAACGGATAGGTATGGTCACGCATGCCTAGACGTGATCACAACTGCAGTGTTAAATGTAATAATATATTGATATAACTTAGGGTAAGTGATTAAAAAAAATGGCAGAGGAAGAGGACCACGATGATTTTGTCACCAAATTTACAGACATTTCTAAGCTTTCTTTGAGCGGACACGGAGGATCAGATACGGCCGTGCCAAGCAGTCAGCTGACCAACGGCCACGACAGGTTAGTTTATTAGTACAGATCGTTACTGTAACTTACTTTTTAAAATGTTTAGTGTTACGTAAAATTATAGGAAGATTGGCAATCGGCAAAATAAAAATCCGGATTGCCAAGTGGGAATTTGTAACGTATACATACAGATACAGAAAATGGAATCGAAACACATTCTTAGCATCATTTTTTGTCACAACTTTGTAATTCAATTCCCAATCTGACCCCTCCCACCTCCGCACACCTAAACATACAACAAAAAGGATATATTTTTTTATATTTCAATGTCCATGCGACACTTTTTTAACTTTCAATGTCCATGCGACACTTTTTTTTAACTTAGATCGTCAGATTGTAACCCCGGATTGTAACAAAGTTATACCAGACGATAGAATGTACCTTGATATACTAGACAATCACCCATTACTTCGTATCTCCCGTTCATCTTAAAAGTTTCATGTCATTCTGACCAAACATAGAATAATAATCTATTTTCAAATCAATTCGCCAGAAGAACGACCATTAAAGGAAATAATTGTAACTACCAATCGATCTCTATTGATTGATGTATTTACCCAATTTAATGTAAATCTGTATTTTCTGTAATCTTCTTAGGACCGACTGATAATACATAAAGTAGTCTCTGATTTGTCAAAACTTGTCTGAAACTTTAAAGTGTTGTAATTAAATGATTAACACATTCCATCAAAACACACACATTCCATCAAAACAGTCTTGAAATTGCCCTGATATCGTAAAAAAATAAATAAAATTGTTCGAAATTTAATTAATTCGCGTTGTTACAAGGAAATCTGCCTCTCTGGGTTATCAGGTATTGCAATCCTGTCTCTTTTATATTTAGATCATATAAGATAAGCCATGTAAAGGTATTGACATGTTGGCAGTAAATTGTACATAATGCGTTTATCACAAGTCCAGATTCTCCAGTTGTGTGCCATCTTGAGTCGGAACAACCCCAAGTTGTGGTACAACTAGGAGTTACAGCTGTTTTAACCAAGCATGTTCCAAGTAACTTTGAAATCTTAGTAGCAAAGTTTGATGAAAAGTTTAGTTGAAAAATTAGTGATTATAGTCCATTCCATATTCATGCAATACAATTTAAGCATCAAGTTTGCTTGCAAATGTACCTAACATTTAGTAGTTATCTACTTTAACGCTATTAAGATTTTAAACATAAACATAAAATTATTATTTGAAGCATGAAATCATTTTTTATAGTTCCATCTACCTATATAAAAGTAAGGAAAAAAACTATCATATTTTTGGTTTACGAATAAAATTCGAACACTAGCCTCAGGCTCATTAAGTCAGCTAGTAACTTTGCAAATTAATAGATGCATGGTTACTTAATACAGCTGTAACATTTTTTTTATTTCATATCACTGATATGACAAAGATTGGTATAATTAGTCTCGCACTTTCGGGCTATCGATTACCGCAATCTTTCGGGCTATCGATTACCACAATAAGTGGTCTCCTCGAAAACAGCCCGGAGGCAGCAGCAAATTCTTGATTTATTTTCAACCTCTAACCAATGCGCAAATATGCCATTCAACACACATTGTAAAATATTAGTCTGAAAATTGTCCCTTCCTCTTAGTTTATTAAATAATTTGACTGGTAGGACTTTGATCAATGAAATACGAAAGTAAAAGTAAGTTGTGAATCAGGATCAGTATCAGGATCTATCAGATTTACATACATTGTAAAGACCTTAATGTGGACTCGCCTTCGACTTGGGTTGTAACAAGACACACAGTCCGAGTAGTCTGTAAATCTGGATACAACCTTCTGCAAAGGTGTCTGTTTAATCATGTGAAGATGAAACAAAGAATATTAATATCAGTTCCTAAAAGGTCATTTCTCCTATCAAGCAATTTTGAAAATTTGTGTAATTAAATAATTTATGGTAAGGTTATAAAACTTTGCATACAGGACCAAACCTTGCATATTTGCATATTTACATGCATCATCGGTGGTACATCAGCATCTGGGTAAAATTGTGTGACATCTACCCGAGTATTACCTATACGTGGTGATCATCAATCCTTGCTTATTCGTGCATCTGCAATGGTACCACAACATCCAGGTAAAATTTGGATTCAGCCCAAGAGCTATAACGGCAGGAACTTTTAAATCGTTGGCGACCAGTTTTATTACTGGGGGAATTATTTTTCCTTATGCCCAAAAAATCTTGTTCAACTAGAAGGAATCAAATTAAAAATATCAAATCCATCATGATGTGGTCCCATCTATATTTTTCTTTATTTTCTTTTGGGATTTATTGCTTGTGGGGAGGAAATCAAATGTAAAAAACTAAGAAGACACTGTTTTAACAAGCAAGATTCACACAAAGATTATTATCAAGTCATGTATTCATAGTTTTACTTGAATTTTTCAAATACATCTGGAGTTTGTGGTAACAATAGACAAAGTTGTAGTTGTAATCATACACCATTAAGATTTACACCTGAATGAACGTTACCACACTCCTACCCAAATATGATTCATAAAATCATACAGGTGACAAGTATATAAAGATCCAATTCAAAATCAAAATATTTTGATTTAATCTATTATCTCATAGATTGACAGTAGTGGGTGTAATATAAATACTATAAAAGTGGTTGTACCAAACAATTTACAAATTGTGGAAGAAAACATGCCAGGTGATTACAGGTAAATAATGTTTTATACTATGAAGAATGTGAAAATGTCTCCTCTGCATTTTGTCATGGATAGACTGACGTTTTTTTTTGTTTTTTTTCATTTGTCCTAAATTCGATACGAATTAGATTAATAACAAAGATCCTCCGTCGCAATTCTGAATATTAGATATTTTCAAGGCATCTAATGATATTGAAAACTACATATGTATGTCTGTAATCTGCGTCCAATTTCAAATAAAGCACAACCTAAGCACGGCCACCAATCGATCTAAATCACAGCCAATGCTATGACGAGAAAAAGTTTAGAGGAACGTCCGGATATGATTTGGAGGAACCTTACAAAATGGTAAACAAAGCTCTTTTTTGGTGTCGTTCGATGTTATGAAGCATAATTTTTAAAAGAATTAATAATGTCATCATACCCTTCTAAGATTAACTTGTTATGAAGCAAAATAACTTTTCATTCTGTCATTAATTCGTGACTCTAGATCATTTGGCAGTATAAAGGGGGTCAGACTCCGATTGCCAAACGTTCTACAGCGATTATTGGACAGTAAATTGAGGAGATATTTTTAAGAATAACAAGGGAATCCTTGGAGGGTATGATGGCATTCTTAGATTTTTTAACTTGTGCTTTAAAACATAGCAAGGCACCAAAAAGGAGCTTTGTTTATCACTTTTCAAGGTTCCTCAAAATCATAATATCCCGACGTTCCTCTAAACTTTTCTCGTCATAGCATTGGCTGTGATTTAGATCGATTGGTGGCCGTGCTAAGTTTTTCTGCAAACCAAGCGATTCGCAACAACTGTGCACTGTCGTGAAAGGCCTTTATTCGATATTACCACAGACGTCTAATAGACAGCAATGTTGAGAAAGTTGCATCCCGTTTCAAGCATATTTTAAGCAACATTTTAAGGTGTGTATGTTCTCCTAAATCACACACAAAAAAATAGATTAATTTGCTCTTTCGTGGAATCTTGCCTTGAATTACGAAATTTAGAAACTCTTCCATTTATGTACAATCAGTTGTATATCAAACACCAAGTGTGTTACTCAACTCAGTGGCGTATTATGACTTTCTGCTAAGGGGGAGGCATATTGTTTCAAAAAAAGGGGGGCGGAACCCAATTTTCGGAAAACCCCCTATGGATTTTAAATATTTTCCAACTTAGGTGAGCCGAGCCCTCCCGGGCCCCCTAAAGCCGCCACTGCAACAGTGCACCCAAACATAGTTACGATATTCAGTTGAATACACAATTTATATAACGGAAACTGAGTACTATACGGTGTGGCATCATTTTGGGTCCGGGTCCAGTACGGGTCCGGCCGGATACAAAATGTTAACATTCTATATCCGGCTTCCGCCTATAAGTCCTGTGAAAGTTTTGCTCAAATAGGGTGTTTTGACAATTATTTCAAATCAAAAACAAAATACCGAAGTTACTGTTAATTTAGGTTCTGCATTTGCGCATTTTGACAACTTATGTCTCTTCAGAATATGTCTCTTTTGACGAAATATTTGACTTGTATTTCGTGTGTCTCGAGCCCGAAAATGAAAATAAAACACATGAATAACTATCTTATTTTACGATGTTTTAAAAAATTCTTTGTTTCTTTTTAAAGTAGATTGATATTTATTCACACTATTTCGATTATTTAATTTACTATCTGTATTTTATAGTCCTAGTTATTTAGTTTTGAACATATAACACAACCAATCACAGTAACTCACATGTGCTACGGATTTTATCATAGTTAAGCTTATTAACTATACCAAATGTACACCGTTTCACAGAAATAGCACACTTAGGGACCGACCATTTAACCTGAAGGGGGGTTTGTTTTTTTTCTGGACAGAAAATTTTTTTTCGCGTTTCGCGCAAAAAAAATTATGTTTTTTCACGTGTATCAACAAAATATTTTTTTCCCCCAAAATTAACATTATTTTTTGGGCAAGAAAGCCTCCTTCAGAAAATTTTTTTCATCATGATGGCAGCCAAAATATTTTTTTCACATAAAATCAGATCCAAAATATTTTTTTNGGGGGGGGGGATTAAAATATCCATATCACTATACAAATAAACGGTATGACAGTTATAACAAACAGAAATAGCTTTCAAAAACTGATAATTAATTAATCAAGACGATCGATAATTTCGGAGGGAAGTTTGGGGGAACTTTAGCATTGGCCTTGTGGGCCCAAAGTGACCCGATTCACTACTACTGTCCCTATTGTACACCAAATCTGAGAACCTGAATTGTACGCATTTAAACATCATATCAGAAAGTTATCAGAAATATAACCAAAAAAAAAAAAATACTCATTATACACCAAAATAACAGAACTGTAAGTTAAGAACTGTACCTTGAAATATAAAATACAAAGAACTTAAACATATTATCGATGGAGCTGAAACTCGAAAGCCCTGAAAATCTACACGTGGCAAAACTTCGTAGTCATCCAAAGAACTGCTGCATACGTCTGCATGTATTAAGTTATTCCGTAAAAAGTGAAAATAATCGGATTGTGTGATTTCGTATGCATGTCGATTTCATTGCTATAAATATGGGCAATACACATGTCACAGGTAAACAAATGTTATTTTCATCTTTAACAAATTACTGCGCGGCAGGCTCGTTGATCCGAGATGCAATATAAAAAAAACGAATAATTTGATAAACATGCACATTGTTTACAATTTAATATAACAACACTGTATTCAACTCAAGAAAGTGAAGAAATATTACTTAAATACACAATGTCAACGGTTTTGAAAGAAACTTGCACACTATATTTTATCGGAAGCACGAAGATCACCTTTTAGAGCTGTTCATAGGCTTGAAGCCTCACGTGATTTTTTTTTCTTGTCATTTTAAAAACTCTCCAGCCATTTCATGGCTTTCGAGTTAAAAACTGTGGCCATTAGATACCAAATAAAACAAGATGCTCTCAAGAGCCTGTATCGCTCACCTGGACCATGGCTGACCTACATAAAAGGCATTTCCAATAGGATTCAATGTTAAACTATGTTCCCTGCTGGAGGCCACCTTGGACTGGATGAATACATGCCAAATGCAAATTTTAAGGGGCCACCAGAGGACTTTTGTGATCAAGTTTTATAGTTCTAATTGGTTTTGTGGTTTCAGAGACTTGATTATTTTAATGGAACCCAATATAAACTATCTTAATGCTGGCAACCATATTGGATGATGTGTGGTCCTCCCGGATACCTTTGTTGAGTACCATTGTGTTCTAAGTTGTTTCAGAAAGGATCTTCCTTTAAAAGTGTTTGGATGCGTTATCCAATTCGACCCATTTCAGTGCACCTTTCAAAAGTAATTTGGGCAGGGGTTTCCCTTGTAATTTGTTATTTGATCGTTATATTGCCCTTCATGTGCCCATGATTGGAGAAATAAAATCTTGTATCTTGTATCTTGTAATCTAGGTAATAATTATTACTGAAATTAAAACATTATAAGCCCCTTTCAAGCAGCCATCTTAGATGAGTTAATAACCTGTCGGATACCTTTTTTGGAAGGGACAATCTAAGGACCACTGTGATTAAGTTTGGTTATAATTGGACTGGTAGTTTCTGAGAAGATGATCTTTTAATGTATTTTCCATAGGGTCCAATGTTAAAACTATGTTCCCCGCTGGAGGCCATCTTGGATAAGGTTCGGACCTGCCGGATACCTTTTTGGAAGGGACTATCTAAGGACCATTGTGATTAAGTTTGGTTATAATTGGACTGGTAGTTTCTGAGAAGAAGATCCTTGAATGTCTTTTCCATATATATGGTCCAATGTTAAAACTATGTTCCCCGCTGGCGGCCATCTTGGATGAGGTACGGACCTGCCGGATATAAATAGAGAGGACCATTCAAGGACTATTGTGACCAAGTTTGGTTCCAATTGCACGGCCCAGTGGTTACGACGGACAGAAGACCACCGGACGCCAAGTGATGGCAAAAGCTCACCCTGGCATAGCCAGGTGAGCTAAAAACCTAAGAACTATACGACCTCAAATCGCAGAACCTTACATCATAAGAGCTGTACCCCTTGTGTACAAAATCACAGAACTACAGAGCTTAGATGTACACCAAATCACAGAACCATTGTACACGAAAGATTATAACTCGGCTAGTCTGTGACGAATAATTCACAACGGGCATACCGAAGAGGCAAAAGAAAATGTTTTCTAGTCAACCAATCAAAATACGTCCTTTATAAATAAAAAGATCATATTAGCAATTAAAAAGTGGGAAATGTCAAAATTTAAAAAATGAAAAGATTACAATGATAAATACAATTAAAAAGTCAATTGTTCAGAGAACAATTGCAAGGTCTTTCACCAGTTGTCATCATGATTACATGTTATTATTTTGGTTTTGTTGTCCATTCTTGTCAAAGATATGATGTGAACAAGATTCTGAACCTTTTCAGTCTTTTATTATTTGGTTGCTAAGGACTTTTTCGAATATTAGCTTGTTGCTAAGGACATGAAAGTCACTTCCGGTTTACAATGTCATGTATGTCATCTTTACAACATTACAAAACTTTTAAGGTACTGTTGCTAAGGACTTTCATGACAAATCACGTTGTTGCTAAGGACTTTGACCTTTGACCTTGAACCCATTTTGTAAAACATTTCGTGCCGAACTTTTTATATTTCTTTGTATCTTTACTAGTTTTCGAGATATAAGCAAAAAATCCTAAGATAGGACCTCGAAAAATGGTCTTCGGGCCCTAGGTCCAAAACCAAAAATCCAATGGTTTTGGACCAAATATACAAAATATAGAACGCAATGAGATACAAATTTTCTAAACTACATTTGATCACCTTTCTCTTACCTTTGCGGTGGTTTTACTGAAAGAAAAAGTAAAAAATAAGCTATGACCTTGACCTCCGACCTTGATGAACTTTGACTTTGGGCTCAAATTGAAGGTGTCTTCTTACTGAGTAATTGATATGTTACTTGGCTATGCTCTCTGTAACGGTGTAAAAGTTATATGTAAAAAAAAAAACATTTTCTGAAACGCGTCAAGGGCAATAACTCTCTAGGGAGTCATCGGAGAGTTTCGATACAAATGAAACAAATGTAGCCCTTGATATGCTGAACATTCTTGCTGATATAATTTTTCAGGCATCTTTTATGGTTTCTGAGTTTATCCCCTAACAAAGTCAAAGGTCAAAGTCAAAGGTCACCAATGACCTTCAACCTGGTACTCAAATTGAAGGTCTTTTCTTACTGATCACTTTTAACATATATGTTTACTATATTATCTGTAAGAGTTTAGAAATTATTTGTAAAAAACCGAATTGTCGAAACGTGTCAAGGGCTATAACTCAAAAACGGTTCATCGCAGAGTTTTCGTTCAATTGAATCAAATTCAGATCTCAATGAAAGGAGTTTTTTTTGCATCATAATGTTTTCATAAATTTTTTATCGTTTCCGAGATATCGCGATAACAAAATTTCAAATGGCGGACGAAAAAACTTTTTTGACCTCGGATTTCTAATCAGGACCATGAAAGTTACTTTGAAACCAAATTTGGTGCAAATCCGATAACTTTGAGAAATTTGCATATTTAGGGGTCAAAAACACGTAATGGGTAAATCATGCTGAGGATGAATGCAACATTTTCCCCACCTCAGATTTTTAATATCGGTTACGGTTTCTGAGCTTATCCCCTAACAATGTAAACCGTGTTCGGGGAGATAACTCCGTTACTATAATTAGATCAGATCGGGGTGATTTTTGTCGAGTCGACCCAAGACCGGTTTATGACACCAAGTATCGAACTGATATGTTGCGTAGTTTTTAGGCATCGGCCAACGGAAAAAAGAATAATAATAATCATGAGAATTACAAGAAGGTCTTTACGACCGGAGTTGTGAAAGACCTTAATAAATAAAGTTGAAGCTTACAATAGAGAGTTTTTTTTTAAATGTGGGACCAAATTTTAGACTGTATATAGTCTTTCGATTCCACTTTTATAAGCACTCTTAATTTTAACTTCAACCTTTTAACAGTCCATATCATCATATTCTAATCTTTGACTTATATCTTGAGAGCTGTTCTGCATATATATATTTGTTGTATAAATATATATTTAGATATCAAGATTTCTGCCATGCCCTTCTCACTTCTTTCACTTTGTAGTTTATCCAAAACATTCAGATTGCTGCAAAAGTTATGTTAATTTTTACTTGCCTTGTCGTCGTGTCAAGAGAGGACCAAGTTAGTATAACTTGTGTTTGAAATAAAACATAATAAAATAAATAAATTAAGCTAAGTATTTGATTAAGCGTGATATTCCCCAATATCAACAAAAATATATGATTTCTCATTTTTGTGCATTTTAGTACACGTGACCTCCCGCCGGTGCCAACAGAGACACGACCACTAGTTCCTGATAATCCACCAAGATTAATTCCTCCCCGAATCAAAGTGAGCAAACCCCCTTCAGGTACGTACTGTTCCTCCCGAATCAAAGTGAGCAACCCCCTTCAGGTATGTATTGTTCCTCCCAAATCGAAGTTAGCAAACCCCTTGGCCTTCAGGTATGTACTGTTCCTCCCGAATCAAAGTAGGCAACCCCCCTTCAAGGTATGTATTGTTCCTCCCAAATCAAAGTTAGCAAACCCCTTGGCCTTCAGGTATGTACTGTTCCTCCCGAATTAAAGTGGGAAACCCCCCTTCAGGTATGTATTGTTCCTCCCAAATCAAAGTGAGTAAACCCCCTTCAGGTATGCATTTTTATCCCCGAATCAAAGTGAGCAAACCCGGCGAAGTTTCGGGTATTTTGGTTAGTGGGTAAAGTTTAAGATCTTTTGCTCCTAGGGTGAGGTTTTAAATGTTTTGGTTAGTGGATAGAGTTTGCTCCTAAGTTGGAGTTTTAGGTTTTTTGCTCCTAGGATGAGGTTTGAAATGTGCTTATCAGTTTTGAATTTCTTTTTGCTCCTAAAGCAAAGTTTGAAGTGTTTTGCTCCTAGGGTAAAGTTTGAAATGTTTCGCTCAATGAAGGAAGTTTTTAATTTCTTTTTGCTCCTGGGTTGATATTTTGGAGTGTTTTGATTAAATGGTATAAATTCGGCCAGTGGTTGAACTTCTCAAGTTCGTTGTTCCGAGGGTGAAGTTTTGGGGTTCGTTGGTCATCGGGAGAATTTCCGAGGTAATGTTTTCGGTATAAATGTTTTGGCCAGTGAGTGAAGATTCGGGTTAATTTGATTGCATTATTCTAATATGACTCTCTTCTTTGGCTTTGGAGATAAAGCTATGTACTAATTCCAACAATATTTTTTAGCACATGCGTATGTCTTTTACAAAAGGACATTTGTAATGTACAGTTTCACGTTTTATTCACTCTATATCCATGTGTAAATAAAATTTTAAATAATGAATCACCCTAAAAACTTCATCAGATANGTGAAGTTTTGGGGTTCGTTGGTCATCGGGAGAATTTCCGAGGTAATGTTTTCGGTGAAAATGTTTTGGCCAGTGAGTGAAGATTCGGGTTAATTTGATTGCATTATTAAGTGCTTCTAGGGTGAAGTTTTAGGTTCTTTCGTCATTGGATAAAGTTTCGGGATTCTTTGCATGGTCTGTTGGTGAAATATGAAGTTGTTTGCTCATAGAGGGAAGTTTTGGCATCTTTTGTGAAGTTTTGGCATTCTTTGGTGAAGTTTTAGTATGAGTTGGTCTTTGGACGAAGTTTTGTGGTTCATTGCTGTTTCTTTTAAGTTGGGGATAAGTCGGTCAGTAGTTCAAGTTTGGGGGTAAGTCGGTCAGTAGTTCAAGTGTGGGGGTAAGTCGGTCTGTAGTTCACATTTTGGAGTATGTCGGTCAGTAGTTCAAGTTTCGCGATAAATCGGTCAGTAATTCACGTTTAAGAGAAGATAGATCAGTAGTTCAAGTTTCAAGATTCTTTGGATAGTGGGTGGAGTTCTTGGAAAGCTTGTCAGAAGATGAAGTTTCGGGTCAGTGGTTGGAGGTTTATTTCATTAAGGATGTACTCTGGTGAGAAGCCAAAAATTTAAAGTATTTAACTTTTTTTCTAACCTTGATTTTTGCAATGTTCTTACCCTATAAATTCAATATATAAAGAACAAGATGTGTATGTGAAACATTACATATGCCCCCAGATTCTACAGTGAAATATATGAAAATACCCAATTTTACCCCTTTTTGACCCCTATGACCTTGACTTTTGACCTAATTTTTTTTGCATATTTATGTTCCTCTTGACAAGACCTATACAATAATTGCCGGGTATTAAAAGTCTATCTTACATAGTTCAAAAGTTGTTTCTTACCATGAAAACACCCAATTTAACCCTTTATTCCGAAACAGGTGAAGCCCCTTTGGGCCTCTTGTTTATTGAAATGGTTTTAATTGTTAAAAGTATCTGTTTAAACATGCTATGAGAAACTTACAGAAAAATATTGCATTAAGATCTGACAAAAAATTGAAAATTTCATTTTTTTTCCATTTGTCCCCCTTTGGGCCTCTTGTTTCTCAAAAGCGTTGATTGCTATCTCAAATCTGTTGGCATACTCCAGTTGCGCAATTTTATTAGCAATAACATAAAACAATTCCCGACTCAATACGATAAATAATAAAATATGTCAAAACAGCCAAATTCACCCCTTTTTAACCTCTGTGACCTTGACCTTTGACCTGACCTATTTTTTTTGCATATTTATGTTCCTCTTGACTAGACCTATACACATGCCAAGTATGAAAAGCCTGCCTTATATAGTTCAAAAGTTAAAGCCAAGGTTAAAGTTTCGGACGCACAGACAGGACAAAAACAATATGCCCCCGATCCTCGATCTGGGGGCATAAAAATTCATGGGTTGCTGTGCAAATTATTTTGCTACAGTATGTTTGAAAGTGACAAATTTTAGCACTTTTGCGCATTGTTAGGCATTTTTGCCCATTTTCATACGACCGCAAAAAAATTTGAGGTCGTATAATGGTATGGCGCTGTCGTCGTCGTCGTCGACGACGTTGGCGTTGTCATTAGCGTTGTCGTTGTCGTCGTCTGTCGACACTTTTGTTTTTGGCCAATTACTTAAGTTCTAGTTCACCAATCCTTATGAAATTTTACCACAGTGTTATTTGGCACAAAAGGAAGGCTGAGGTGGGTTTTAGTTATTTTGGCCCCTTCCGTTTATAAAAAAGGGACCAAAAAGGGCAAAATTGGTTGTTTTCACATATTTGGCTGTAGAATATTTATTATTTATTGGATTTCTATGGGGTTTCTTTCAGTGTGTTCCTTATTAAATTTCCTATTAGTAAAATGTCAACGGATTTTACGTGGCATGTACCGTTCACGAGATAAATGGGGCCCAAAAGAGGTGATTTTCAAAATTTTCATTTTTTTATTTTTAGTCCGATTTTGAAGCTGTTTTTATAATGGATTCTTTTTGAAAATAAACATAGAGCTACATCATCAGATTTTTGACACCTTGTTTCTTTTCTGAGCTGTGAGGGGCCGAATGGGGACAAAATTGCACATTTGCAGATTACCTAAAATTTTTATTTTTCATCGGATTTGGGTGAGATTTTTTTCGTTGGATTCCTCTTGATATAAGCTATTTTTAAAGCAGTTTTTCTAAATATGTGAAATTTTTATTTTCTATCGGATTTCAATGCGATTTTTAACCGGGTTTTCCATCGGAAAAATCCGGTTATTAAAATGGTGAAAATGGCGGGCGGGCGGGCGGCTGCCAAATGGGTACATCATTTGTCCGGAGCAAATCTCCTACAGTATTTGAGACAGGAAGTTTTTATTTTGCAGATCAATTGTACACATATCAAAGGTGTGCATGGTACTTTGATTTAGATTTTTGATAATTTATGTAAAAAATATCAGTTGTTGAACTTAGTCATTTTACGTCAAATTTTTAACAATAGGGTACAACCTTTGTCTGGAACAAATATCCTTCAACTTAATAGATAGGAAGTTTTTATTTTGCAGATTATTTGTACCTGTATCAGAGGCGTGCACAGTACTTTAATTTTCCATTTTGATTAAAATCCAAGTTGCTGAACTTTCAGAAAAAGGCTACTTTGGTGGAAGGTTGAACATTGAAAATTAATAAAAATTATAAACTTGTACATTTCAAATATTCAGGGTCAACCCATGTGTATGATATACTGTCCATGTGAAAGAAAACCCGGTTTGCTGTCACATTGACAGCTTTCCTCTTGTTTTCTTTTGATTCCTCTTGATATAAGCTTTCAGTAGAATGTCACCAGACTCGGTGTAGCTCTTACTGTTTCCGAGCTACAAGGGGTCAAAGGGGAAAAAATTGCAATTTTTCGTAATAAGTGAAATCTTTATTTTTCATCCGATATAAGGAATAATAAGGGCTAATTTTTATTTTCCTTAGTTTGTGTGCAGCTAATTACTGGGTCAAGCTCTTTATTGTATCAAGCTCTTTACTTGTGTCCTCATTTATTTTGAATTACACATATTACATATTACAGTGTTCGACATGCTGCGCTCGGCGTAGCCCTTTATTTGACTATTTTCGTTGAAAAAATCTAGCTAAGAGTATTTAACTTTTTCTCATACTTTCTGAAAAGCTATAAATGGAAGGAATGAACAAATTCAGCTCCCAAAAATCGTATGTTGGTGATGATGTAAGAAAGTTTTGTCCCATTTTCATGCTTTTTTAGGGGCTATTTCAGCATTTCCATATTCCCCTAAAATGAAGATTTTCTAATTTTTTAAACAGCGAATGGTTTAAACTTCATTTGTTTTGTGATCTTTTATTGCAAAACTATATAACACTATTTTTTAACAAGAGGCTCTCAAGAGCCTGTATCGCTCACCTGGTCCTATATTAGGTGTCAAACCACCAATTCAGCCAATCAGCGCTTAGAACAAATGAAAAAGTAGCTCTTTTAGAATCTAAATAT
>MJUU01006673.1:118662-132850 GCA_002080025.1 Modiolus philippinarum | reverse complement strand
AAAAGGCATATACACAACAAATGAAATATTTTCATAACTCACAACTATTAAGGTGGTTTTGATGAAAAATTCAAAATACCAAAACAGTCTATAATATAAATAATTCCCTTATATGCTAAGAAATATGTCAACAGCATAAAATGTAGTTTTAAAGCCAGATTCGTGCTTCAAATTGAGTGACAGTCTTTCTTTCAATATTTCAAATGCTCTAATTTATTGTCTTGTCACTACTGATGTCTTCAACTTAGTACTACTTTAGTATTTTATTTACATAGCTATGTGTTTTCGTATACCTTTGCTTGAGCTTAGATTATTTATTTAATGTTTAAAAATATTTAACCTTTTCTTTGCATAGATATCCAATGAAAATTAAAAATTTACACATACAAGTAATTCATTTTCATGCTCCCCCACGTCATTAAAATTTAATTAAATATTGTTTATACAGTATAATCCTTTGTTTGGTAAGTTTTCCACCTATTCCCACATGAAATTTTACTTTTTCTTACATGATATTTAAAAAGTGGGAATAGGAGGAATGAACCGTCATGAAGGAACAATTATAAGTATACACTTCAATTCATAAATATTTTGTTTTTTATGTGTTACATATTTATTTCAATAGGTCAAGAATCCAGTCACTCCGTCTTACTAGTATTATAGGTGATCGTTTCCGCCTTCAATTTCACAAGAGTTCCTATCTCTCAGTCCCGTATTCATTTCGTGCAATCCTGCATTTGCAAAATAGTTCTTTTATTTATCTCAAGTTAATTAACACAAAACAATTTTCAAAATCATCCTTGTCATACCATGTTACAATAAAATAAAATCATTTAGTACGTTTTTTCAAACTTCTAGCGGCAAAAAATCGAACTGGCATTACTTTTGTACTGATTAAATGAAAATGAAAATGAAATAGACATAATTTTTCTTTGAATTTTGTTATTATTATTATAATTTTTTTTTATTATTATTATTATTATTATTATTATTATTATTATTATGTCATTTTCGGGTGCTGTTAACGGAAGAGGACATGCTTACCCTTCTGGAGCACCTGATGTCACTCGCAATTTCAGTGAGTTTTGAATGTTGTGATTTCTATTTCTGTGCTTTGTGTCTTTCTGACGTCATTATTTTCTGTGTCATCCCTTTGGCAATTTTTTTTACTTTGATTTTTGTTAATTCCACGCCTTTGTTACTTCGGTATTCTATTGCCGTTGTATCACCTTATAAAAACGTTTTTATTTTTATACTTCCGAGGAAACATATTTCCTATCCTCTTCTTAACCGACCCATCAAAGTTTAAAAAGTGAGAACCTTACCGTCGGTCTAAAAACGAATAACCCAAGGACAATGGCAGCATCAGAAAAACAAAGAAACAAAAACATAACATGAGTTTAATTGGAAAGAACAATGAAAACACGCACACATACAAATTTATAAGGAGAAGATAACAAGAAACACTTACAATTACCGAAAATAACAATCTCATGCCACAATCTACCAGGGAATAGAACAAGAAAAAATGACAGTAAAGTAAGTATCTTCTGCTTCTTATAAGACACCAGTCGTGTTGAACATGTTAAATCCTGTACTTAAGTCAAATCCAGTGGGGAAAACACCCGGGGGGTAACTTCCTATATATTGGTATACGGGGACGTGCGGCAAATTTGGGTGCTTATTTTACAAATTCTAGTATTTATTTGATGCTCATTTTTCCCCTTTTCATATTTATTTGGGTCTATTTTCAACACATCTAGTATTAATTCGGGTTTTTTTCAATTTTGATAAATATTGTAAGAAGATTCATTAAAAATATCACTTCTATTATGAATTGACAAATTTTATATGTCATATATTAGAATTTGCCCTTTTTTCTTCCAATCATGCAATAAATTTACATTCCACATGAGTATTTTTATGGGTGTCATACACAAGGGCAGTATTTATTCGGGTATGGATTTCGATCATAATCTAGTATTAATTCGACCCCAGCTGCACGTCCCTGTACAAAATATATGAGAGTTACCTCCCGGGGGAAAACAACTTAAGCTGTAAAGGGAAATCTGGACAACGCATATCATATAGCTGTCCACAAGATCGTGATGTCGACAGTAAAACTTCTGTAGTGACTTTAAGTTATGGGGAATATACCCTTGTTTAAGCAGCCTATTTTTGAGCAACCTGGCTCAAGGTAGTCACTGTATCGATCACAGGCCCTTGAGTAGAGAATGAGTTGGGAAATGTTAACTCCATATCCTGGCGATGTTGAAATATTGCTACAAAGAAATTGGAAAACAACTATTGGAAAAGCGAAGTCATCGCGTTTATCATACGGCTTAGGCTGTAGTCTTCAATTTCAAGATTAAGGTAAAGGAATGAGTCAGATGTCGACTTGTCTGTTGTATCCTTGTTTTCGAGATTTTTGGATAGATAAGACGCAGAAAATCATCAAAGCGAGGGATGTTTAGTAATAGAACGTCAAATTAAAGGATTGGACTAGTTTTTTATCTGTATTTTTTAGAAGTCCTTTGAAGAATTCAGCCTCATATGAGTGGAGAAACAGATCGGCTAGAAGAGTAATAAAACATAAAAGAACATCCATATATTTGTACACAGCATTGAATATCTTTTATGTTTGATTTGTGTTAAACGAAATCCATGTATCATCTTGAAATGTTCAATTCTGTATTCATACTGTAAACCGGGAAATTTTCGCGGCAGTTTTATTTTCGCGAATTTCGCGTTTTGAATGGAAGCGCGGAAATAAAATGGCGCGAATATACTTGTCTATTATTGAAATCAATAATTGGTCAACAATTTGGCAGCGCCAATTCAAAACTGTGCGAAATAAAATCCTGTAAATTTACCGCGAAAAAAAAGACGGCGCGAAAATTTCCCTGTGGGTTACAGTATGTCGTTTCCTCCACGTCAGCTACAAATTAAAAAGAACAATATTAGCTATATTCATATCTTCGTCATATCCTTTACATAACTAAATACCGAAGTCACTGTGAATTCACTATCTGCATATGCGCATTTCGACAACTCATGTCTCATCAGTGCAGACAAAATCTAAACGTTTGGAAGACCATAAACTCAAAGATGCTTAAAAACTGATAGAGAACAAATAACCAAAGTGATATAAATTAAAAGACAAAATCAGCTAAGGACAGAGCTTTGCATGAGGGAGATACTCCTTAGTTTTCAATAAAATTTACAATTTTTTAGATATTGGAAGGTTTCAAAAATAATCGGCTTTCGGGTCAGCACTGAAGTACTGACTACTGGGCTAGTGAATACCCTCGGGGACTAACAGTCAACCAGCAGTGGCATCGACCCAGTGGTATCAAATAACTAAATACCGAAGTCACTGTGAATTCACTTTCTGCATATGCGAATTTCGACAACTCGTGTCTCATCAGTGCAGACAAAATCTAAACGTTTTGAAGACCATAAACTCAAAGATGTTTAAAAACTGATAGTGAACAAATAATCAAGGTGATCTAAATTAAAAGCCAATATCAGCTAAGGACAGAGCTTTGCATGAGGGAGATACTTTGAGTCAAAAAAGAACTACACGAAGAATGACGTTCTTATACACAAATTTTTTTTTTCGAATGTGGAGACTGCGTTTTTCAACAGACAATCGGGGTTCGCATGGGAACTAACTAAGCGCCACTTTTAGCTGATCTCTATCTTTTCTCGTAAGAGGTCAAATTTGTACAAGGGCTTACACAGAAAACCAAAAAATATAGCCCAATCATTTAATTTCGGCTTCCGCTACATAAACGAACTACTTTCTCTTTATAATGAAAAATTCAAGGAATATATCCCAATGAGCTTGAAATTAAAGACACTACTGATACACCTACGTCAGCTTCGTACTGAGATCTTATGATAAACGGTGACGACGATGGATATTTGTAATCTATGGTATATGACAAACGTGATGATTTAAATTTCCAATTGTTAGCTTTCCCTTTCTCAGCAGCAATATATCACCTCTCCAATATTATTACTGAAATCCACGGGATTCCCTTTCACAAATTTTAGACTCCTGCCAATCATTTCTTCAGTCGATCCCATAAAGTCATTTTTATTCCACTCTTTTCACATAATTTTATACATCCATTGGGATAATTGATTGTAAATACTTCTAAACGTCTACCTCCTTCACCTCCAGGTCTCAGTGCTTCGAAATAGTCTTTGACATCAGCTGTTATCTGTGTTATAATAAAAAAATTAATGAACAAAAAAAAAAAAGAAAATTTCAAATCACATACACATATCATTTTTATTCTGTAACTTCTAGATATACAGTAAAACCTCATAATCAATGATACTAATTTTCCAGCCCACGTGTTATGCCACAATTTCTTGAAAACCATCTCCCAGTTTGTCTTAAGTTTCTACAGAAATCTCCCTTCCCTTTTTACTAAACACCTTTGTAATGGTAAAATGGTGGTAGATTTACCAAATTGTACAATAAAAGAATAATTTTAACTAGATTTGCAATTTCAAGCAATAGCCGATATCACACCTAGACCACCAATTCGATGATTTCATCTCATTCGCAGCCTGAAAATCTACCTAGAAATCAATTTTCCCCGAGATCCAACAAAGTTGAAAATTTGACGTAAATTGGCCGCCATCTTGGAAATGGCGGCGATTGTTAAACCTTTAAAGACACAGAATATAATTTCTGATGGTGTTAAACTTTTGTGCAAAGTTTGTAATCAATTGATCCAGTCATTTCAAAATAATCAATCAGACAAAATTTATTGGATGGATAAGAAGAATAACTAGATTTGCAATTGCAAGCAATATTTAGCAGATGTCACCCAGACATACAATTCGATGATTCCATCTCATTTGCAGCGTCATAATCTACCTAGAAATCAATTTTTGTTGAGATCTGAAAAAGTTGACATTGTGATATATTTCGGTGGCCATCTTGGAAACGGTGGCCATTTTGAAAATTTTTGTTGCATATATTTCTTCCTCTCATCTTACTGATAATTCCTACAAAATATAAACTAATTCCTGTCAGCAGTTCTTGAGATATATAATCCCTGATTTTTCAACGTAAGTTGGCGGCCGTCTTAAAAATGGCAACCATTGTGAAAATTTTAAACGCACAACATATAACTTGAGTTGGTGGTCCAACTTAATGCAAAGTTTGAAATCATTCCATCCAGTCATTTCAAAATAATCGCTTGGACAAAATTTATTAAAAGAAGAAGAAGAATCAGAACTTAAGTTGGTGGTCCAACTTTGTGCAAAGTTTGAAATCATTCCATTCAGCCATTTCAAAATAATCGCTTGAACAAAAGATATTAAAGGAAGAAGAAGAAACGTAGAATAACAACATGCCATCCAAACTACGTCTGGGTGACATAATAAAAATAATAACAAGAAGAAGAAGAAACGTAAAATAACAACATGTAAACCCGACAACGTGTAATAATTCACATTAATATAGTATGTATATCATCTCTTGTTTCTTGTGTTATCAACTTATCATTTCATGCTACAACTTTTGAAAATTACTTTTGTTTTTGTCGCTTACATGGCCTCTTTCTCGGTGTGTCCTCTTGTTTAGCACACAACAAAAGCAAATTGAACCTGATCGAAACTAAACCTTTTTTTTTTTTTTTTTAAGTATAGTGTGAAACGCTAAATAAATATATTCTGTGTGATAATGCACAAATTCGTAAATTGACAAAAAAATCCAAATCCAAACAAGGGTGCTAGGGAGATATTATTTATTTCATTTCTGTTGTACTTGTTCTTGAGGGATTTTTTTCTTATGGATATACTATTATGCATTTTATAATTCTTAAAACCATTGATTTTTCTAACAAAAAAAAAACATTCTCAAACAAATGACTCTGACCCTTTACAACTGTGTGAGGTCATTGAAACTTTAGTATCCAAGTCACTAATGATAAAATGAAATAAACACATATACAATTTGATCACAATTATTAAAAATCTTACAGTTAATCAACTCCCTCCCCAAGAATATAATATTCCAACTATAGAACTAAAAATCAAAACACCACTGCCGGTTGAAAAATTGAAATTAAAAAAACCCCACTTTTTTAATGATTATTGATTAATCCCCAATTAAAAATATAAACTTTACCAAAAATCCAACCCCCAAATATTTTGATTCAGCACTATAATCAATGTAAAAATCATAATCAAAATTTATTACAAAAAATAAAATTATATCAAAATTCATTATTACAATAATGGCATTTGGGAATTTTAAAGAAAGGATGGTATTTTCAACAACCAAGAATATGAATAGACCTAATTGAAAAAAAATGAAGTTCATATATATAAATTTGCTAAACTATACAGCCAACATCGAAGCTTACATTATTCTGGGTAATGAAAGCTAATATATGTATATATAACAATTGCAAAAACAAGATGAAAAACTATTATCATTAACAATATTGCAAGGCAACAGAAAATACCACCCTTATCTTCTAAAAACAATAATTACTTGTGTGAAAAATCATTTATCAATCATATGACTATAAAAAATACAAAATGGCACATTTGCAAAACAGAAAAGGTGACAATTTTAACAAAACAAAAAGGAAGGTAAAAAATACCAGAGTTGAATGTTAATGAAGTTCCGAGGAATGTAAATGAAAAAAACATAATGTCAAGATCAAATACAGATTTTAAAAAACAGCATAACTAGGATGAACAACATAAGAAAATTGTCACCTCCTACATGAGTATTCTTTTAATACTGAGTATCTAAATAAATTGAAAAAACTAATCATTGGTATGTACACCAAACCCTATATACCATGTAAACAAGAAATGCTTACCCCACAGCACAAGACACTTGAAATAGTTTAACAACCTTTTTATCACAACCAAAAACTTCGATATAACCAACATCATTCCAAAAATAATTGAATTCATTTTAACTTTAATCTCATGAAACAAAACTAAGAGAAAACTAGAATATGAAGCAATGTTTCTCAAAATGAAAACTACTTCCACCTAATTATTAAAACTATAAGCTGAAATTTACAACATCCCCCTTACAGAAAATACATACCCTCTTACCAGAGCATGCACAGGTTACAGACAATGCTAATCCCCAAAAACGCACAAGCACTTGAAATAGTTAAACAACCACCTTGCAACGACCATCACTTACACACATCCATATTTAAAAGTCCCCCTCTTCTTTACTTAGCTCTAAATATATTTTTTCATTCCAAAAAATTTTTTTCATGTGAAAACTTTAAAAGTAAAATTAGCAGAGGATCTAAGACATGTAATACCGTAATGATTCTCAAAATGAAATCTGCATGAACCATGAACTCAATTTTTTAGCATATAATCAACTCAATTCTTCGGGAATGCGTTCAAATAAAGTATGTACCAATCTTCAAGAGGTAGACAAATACTACATTATATAGTTTATATATATTTTAGGTAGATCATAACAAGATACAAGTAATAATAAAGTTTGAAATTTAATGAAATTCATAAAACATATTTTCAGTAGAACCTGTAAATGTTATTACATTATGTTTTATTTATTTAACAGCATTAATGGCATGCAGTGGTGCATTAGTCACCTACTTTAATAGAAGAGACAAATAAACCTGTATACAGCCAATTAACCTGTAATTAACATGTTCTCTATTGAGGATGACGAATGTTCAAATTAATTTTACAGTAATTGTTGTTACTGTATATGTAATTATTACAATGGTACAACACAGGTCAACCTCCACTTATTTAATAACAACCAGATCAACCTCCACTTATTCCACAACAACCAGATCAACCTCATCTTATTCCACAACAACCAGATCAACCTCAGCTTATTCCATAACAACCACATTAACATCAACTTATTCCACAACAACCAGATCAATCTCAACTAATTCTCAACAGCCAGATCAACCTCAACTTATTCGACAACAACTAATTATACCTCAACTTATCCAATTAAGGAAGTCACAGAGAAAAGTAAAACCTGTCAATAGGTGGATTTATACCATTTTAACTAACCGATTTAGTACAACAGAAATATTTTTTTCTCTGTAACTAACAAAATACAGTGGTGCATTAGTCACCTACTTTAATAGAAAAAAGCAAACAAACCTGTATACAGCCAATTTACCTGTTTCTTACATGTTTTCTATTGAGGATGACGAATGTTCAATTATTTTTACAGAAATTGTTGTTACTGTATATGTAATTATTACTATTTCACAACAACCAGATCAATCTCAACTTATTCCGTAACAACCAGATCAACCTCAACTTATTCCATCACAACCAGATCAATATCAACTTATACCACAACAACCAGTTCAACCTCAGCTTATTCCACAACAACCAGATCAACCTCAGCTTATTCCACAACAACCAGATCAATCTCAACTAATTCCACAACAGCCAGATCAATCTCAACTTATTCCACAACAACCAGATCAACCTGGTCTTATTCCACGACAATTATACCTCAACTTATCCAATTAAGGAAGTCACAGAGAAAAGTAAAACCTGTCAATAGGTGGATTTATATCATTTTAACTAACCGATTGTGTACAACAGAAATATTCTTTTCTCTGTAAATAACGAAATACTGAAATTCAGAAAATTTACTTTCAGCAGATGGTCATTTCAACAAATTATGTCTCTTCAGAGCAGATAAAATCAAAACATTCGAAATCATGATATTGAAAGATGTATAAAATCTGATGGAATAGGACCTAAATTGAAAACCAAAATCAGCGAAATACAGAAAATTATGAAAAGATGCCGTGCATTGCCGATTTACAAGAGTTACAAATACAAATACAAATACAAAAAGCTTTATTTAACGTCGGTACAATACATAACATTACAACATAAGCTTTCTCGAGCTTTTGAAACCGACACATAACAATCACACAGATTTTTAACAGAAATTAAAAGAAAACTCACCCTAATACGAAAAGTTCATCCACTGTTTTTAAAATTACGTTTGAATCATCCTCTTCATCCAACATGGAAACTGATTTTAATTTGTGTATATATAGTATCCATATACTAAAGTACAGTTCGCACTGCTCTTTCATCGCAGTGGATTAAACTATGGTAAAGGTAATTTCACGCTGTGAAAATTAGTTTCAATTGATTCATTTTCTCAACATAGAGTTTTCGGATTTCATTTTTCTCACACATTGAGCATGAATCTGAAAAAGATTTTTTCATATCTTAAAACAAAATCAAATATTAAAAACTATAATATATAATCTATCATGAATTGAAACAAAGAAGTTCATCTCCAATACTACTGAAGTTTATATATATGGTTTATATTTTTGTGGAGGTCATGCACAAAAAGGGGTGTCGCTATAATTTCTACTTTTAACATTGTTTTATGTAACTATTCTTATTTGGTTTATATAAGTTTTTAATGACCTTGTACTTATTTCAAGTGACATTTTTATCATTGCTTGAAGACAGATTTACAACTTACTGTAATTAAAATACTATGTGTAAATGTCAAATCATTCTCTTAAAGGTTTGAGCTGTCAAGAAAACCCTAATGTTAAACCACAAAATCGTTTTTTTAACTCAGTTCTAGTAATAAACAGTGGAAATTATGTTAGTATATCTACACTATTTGCATTTTGGTTGTGAAATTTCTCATTTATGTATTTTTTACAGTCCAAAAAAGAGTTTTCATGCATTAGTATTATATTTGTGAAGAGTGGGGGTTATTTTTATACGTGATTATTTTTATACACTATTGAAAATATTTTTTATGAATTTCACTGTATTTCAAACTGTATTATTACTTGTATCTTGATCTACGTAAAAAAATTCAGTGTTTTTTTTTCTTATAAAATGTAGTATTTGTCTACCTCTTGAAGATTGGAACATACATTGTCTGAAACCATTCCTGCAGAATTGAGTTGATTATATGTAAAATAATTGAGTTCATGCAGATTTCATTTTGAGAAGCATTACGGTATAACATGTCTTAGAACCTCTGCTAATTTTACTTTTCAAAGTTTTCTCATGAAAAATTTTTTTTTCGAAATGAAAATATACATTAAGAGCTTTGTAGAGCTTGGGGAGTTTTGGACGTGTGTAAGTGATGGTTGTGGCAAGGTGGTTGTTTAACTATTTCAAGTGCTTGTGTGTTTTGGGGGAAAACATTGTCTGTAACCTCTGCATGTTCTGGTAAGAGGGTATATACTTCCTGTAGGGGGGTTCTGAATTTCAGCTTATAGTTTTTAATGATCAGGTGGGAGTAGTTTTCATTTTGAAATACTTTACTACATATTGTAGTTCTCTGTTAGTTTTGTTTCTTGAGGTTAAAATTACAGCTAATTCCATTATTTCTTTTTTTTTTAATGAAGTTGGTTATTTCGAAGTTTATGGTTGTGATGAAAAGGTTGTTAAATTGTGCTGTGGTGTAAGCATTTCTCGTTTACGTGGTATATAGGCATGAAAAATAACATAACCGTTTCACAAAGATGGATACTGGTCAGTAGTAAAGACAGACAAAAATTACATGCCCTTGCTTTTTTATCCATCTGTACACTACAATGCAACTAAACAAAACTGGTGAATGACCTACAAATGTACCCTTGCTTATCTCATGAGCTTTTAATGTATTCTAACAATAAGCAGCCACTTTAAACAAACAACTACAGACTTAAAAACAATACTACTTTGTTTTCAAACCCCCCAAAATATTATATGCACGGCTGAACCTGGAAATATATATGACTGGCAGAAAATTCTGAAGCGACATTCCAGACGGTGCAGGAAGGTTAACCACATACCAGGAATAAAGTCGACTAAGGATGCATACCAGGCTAAGGTTAATTGAGGTCACACACTAGATTAAGGTCAACTGAGGTCACATACTAGATTAAGGCCAAATGAGGTCACATACCAGCCTAAAGACAACTGAGGTCACATGCTAGATTAAGGTCAACTGAGGTCACATGCTAGATTAAGGCCAACCGAGGTCACATACTAGATTAAGGTCAACTGAGGTCACATACTAGATTAAGGCTAACAGAGGTCACATACCAGCCTAAGGACAACTGAGGTCACATACCAGCCTAGGGACAACTGAGGTCACATACTAGGTTAAGGCCAACTGAGGTCACATACCAGCCTAAGGACAACTGAGGTCACATACCAGATTAACGTCAACTTATGTCACATACTAGATTAAGGCCAACTGAGGTCACATACCAGCATAATGACAACTGAGGTCACATACCAGAATTGAGGGTTAATCCTGGATTAAGAAGGATAAAGAGGGATAACATTGATACAGAGCGTGTACTTTATCACAACTACTGAGGATTCATTCCGTGTATGGCACTCAGTAATTGTCATAAGTACTGGATTTTACTTCCTATTTCAATATTTTTGGTAATGAGTACTTCTTTCTGACTAATTTTGGATTATAGATTTCATTATTACTTAATTCTAATGCTGCTGATGAGAGGTTACTCCTTGTAGCTCGTCTAACGAAATTTACTGGTTTTTTTTATGCAACTTCGGTATTTTTGTATATCTACCTGTTATATTACTCGCATGTTACTTGAGAAGTACGTATGTCGTACTGAAACTCATTCATGTCAAGTGTTGGTGTCGTGTTATATTTGGACGCTGAGCTTGAGAATCCAAAATAATTTTTCCTTACCTTTAAACTGTTACAATGAATCGGTTTCATTTAAACATATGGTGTACATTTCGCAATACAAACAAGGAAATTGTACTTATTTGGTTTATGTTCGAATGCCATCAATCAAGTTTTGACATAACAGATGTCTTTTGTTTTACCTGTACTGATGTTAACAAAAGTATTTTTACATATCCACGATCTAATGATGTGCATAGCCCAAATCAGTGGAATGCTAAATCTGGTTCCAAAGTGGAACAGGGACACAGCCTTTTCTATTTGAACGACGTCAACGGGTATTTTCCAGACTATCAAAACACGTCTTCAAGGTTAAGGAAATGTTTTTAAGATGACTAAAGCTTTTGCTTTAAGTTTCAAGTCTGAACATAATGAGTAATTTATTACATAATTCTTTATTCATTTCTATTTCCTTTGAAAAACGTCTGATGACAAAGTCATTTATTGGTCTAATATCCGACAATCAAGAAGTATTGTAATTTCTTTCTTTCAAACCTCATACTACAAATTTTTATCTGCAATGAAAAATGTAATTTCGTCAAGATACATGTAACTGCAATTACGTGGTTTTCTTCAGACACTCATAATGTAATTTAAAAACAAGTATATCACGATAAAAGATGTTAAATCATTAGGTTTATATTCACAAACACTTTGCAGTGTTGTATTTAGGTAACTGAATGGAGATATCGATAGTATTAGGCAGTTAAAAAATCGTATTTAATAACAATTTTTATGGAAATTCGATTGTATGTTCATTATTAATATTACAAATTATAGCGCTGGTGTGAAAAACTGTTTTTAGATTTTCATAATAAGGGCTTAAGTAGGAAAATATTTGAAGAACTAAACAATTATTGGTCTTAATAGATCTCTTCAATTTTGTGAAACTAACAGAACAAGCGTTAATGACTTTAAATGATCAAATGATATGGGATGTTGTCTCCTTGACATTTACCCCATTTCCTTTCTTTTTCATAAGGATGTGAAGATGCTGTCACATTTGAAAAGGAATAGGGTCTGTTAGTCTCGTCATGTGACACCGAGAAATCACGATAAAATTGTAATTTGAAAACAATTCCCGCCAAAATATGACGTATTAGGATTATGACGTTCAAAGTTTTTGATTGAAACGTCATGTATTTTTGTTAAAAATGCAACTTCCGGGTAAAACTTATGTGCCTGGAAGTTTCAAAATTGGACGAGACTTACAGACCCTATCAGAATTTCAATCATATTTTTAGATAATATATGTGTTTTTGCATCATCAATGGTTTTTGAACATGAGACGAATATCAGAGTTAAAAAATGATAGTTCTTGTAATATTGTCGGTTCTACTAATGTTAAGGTGTCTGCAGGGTATTAATTTCCTATTATAGAATTTTGTAAAATTTTCTGTGTAGAAACATAATTGTATTATTGTTCAAAATGTAAAATAAAATTTAGGGGTCACCGTGCATTTAAGCGCAAAATCTGAAATTGAAAATTTCAGGATTTTACATAGAAATGATAGGGAAAATGATCATATGAGAGGATAGTTTGAAAAATCTATTATAGAATTTTTTTCATATTTTGCATGTGTTTAATTATCATTATGTAGTTTACATATAAAAAATAAAAATTAGGGGTCACCATTGAAATAAAATAGAAAAATTGCAAAAGGTCCATTTCTCTAGTGATATCTTTGTTAAAATATTTTATCAAATTATCTCCCTTGAATAATTTCTGTGTTCTGAAAATCCAGCAACAGATTTAAAGGTCATGTGTTTTAACTCACGTTTTTGTAATGAAAATGTTACAAAAATAATTAGGAATATAAATTTTAAATACATTTGAACTTTCTTTTCATTTTAAATAACTATTTTGTTAAATTTCTTAATGAATGAAACCTAAATGAACAATTATTATACAAAAATGGCGGAATAATACCACTGAGACACCTTAATGTTGACAGTTTACGAATCGGAAGTACAAACTTTCAGTTATCCAAATTATCATTCATTATTCCTGTCAATAGAAACTTTTATATACTAATTAATTGAGTAGTTGATCATTTCACGACGACCGTCGAGATTACCTGTACATTTCCTGTAAAACGACCAATGTTCGACATTTCCTTGGAAATTTATTTCTGGTTCGATTTTCAAAATTGTTTTAACTGTTTAACTGTTTTTTAACAAAGCTAAACAAATACTTCCATCTCTTATTTGAAAATATTTTATGTTTAGAAGTTTATTTGAAGCAATGGTTTAAAGACATGTAGAAAAGTTTAAAAGTAAACGTTGTATCTAAAGTAAAAATACATTGGCAATTGAATACCAAAGCAAGAACGAGGAAAAGGAGAATTCTAAAATTATAAATCCAAAATCACGGCGATTCATATACAACACGAATTAAGAACAGGGGCAGTATGACAAAGACAAAATAAATAAACACAAGTGAGCAAGAACGCCACAAAACTAAAGCATTAG